>JAVXUM010149732.1:0-14774 GCA_035590655.1 Pouteria glomerata
GGTCTCTTTTTGGACAAGTGGGTCCTTTTTTAGAACTCATGAGCTCATCTACATCTATTAAGGCACCGTTTGATGAACTAAAAAATAAATCTCAAAAATTTTTAGAAGTTATTCACTTTTTATCTCACCGCATAAATTATAAACTTACAACTTACAACTTACTTCACTTTATTTCATTTTATCTTATTTTTTATCACTCAAAGCATACCCTAAATTAGTAGCGTTTGAAGTAATAAAAAATAAGAAAAAAAAAGTGATTTGGGATAATTTTTGGTATTAATCATATTTTTTGAAGATGAATAGTGTAATTTTTGAACTTTTGTGGTAAAAAGTTGGAGAGAAATGTTGAAACTATTTTTTTGGTCTATTTTTAGGAATTTATGTAAGAATTTTTCTAGAAGTTATTGAACTTTTTGACTTCTGCATGAAAAAATTAAAAAGAGAAATCGTGAAAAAAAAATTTTCAGTCTATTTTCACATATTTATGTAAGATTTATTAAAAATTATTGAAAAGTTATTAGAGTTTGTAAAAAAAAATTAGGATTTGTAGAAATTTGTTCGATATGTAGACAAATGTAAAAATTTATATAGATTTCACGAAGAACGAGATGACCAAAATGTGTTATAAAATTTTAGAAATTTTTAAATATTTCTTGAAATTTTTGTTAGTTTTTAACAGATCAAACGCTGTCATATATACTATAACTCTAATTATTTTATATGTAAAAAAAAAAAATGAAATTGTATTGTTTTATTGACGTGAAACAAAGAAAGAAATATTTTATGAATAAGAAAGAGATGAGAAGAATGAAATTTAAAAACTACTTCAGAAATTTATAAAAAAAAAATAGAATAGAGCTCAATTAAATAACCGTATGAAATGAGAGTGAAAGAGAATAAAAGAGAGAAATTATGTTATTTTAGTATTATGTTGTATATCTATATATATATATGTGTGCGTATGTGTGTGTCGATTTGGTTCCTCGAAAGAAGTGAAGAGAATGGTTAGATAGCTGTGGCTTTTGTTTTTTCTTGGATTGGAGTGTCAAATTTTGTTAAAAAGTTTTAAATTTTATGTTTTTAGATGTTTATTATGTTATTAAAAAAGTTATACATTTTTTTGAGAAAGTTAAAAATTAAAAAAATAGAAATATTTGGTAAAATCATAAAAGTTGAAGAAGTTGAATATTTCCTTTTTTTTTTTGTAGTGAAAATTAAAAAAAAAAAATAGAAGAAGTTAGAGAATTTAGAGCTTGTTAATAAATTTGGTAAACTAAATGGGAATTTAGGATTCGTTTAGTTAAAAAAAAAATAGAAATTTTTTTTGGCTTTCTTTGCTTTTTGTCTTATATTGACTTTTTCACCAATATTTTTTTTTTCTGAGAAATTATAACTTAAAGGCACACCGATTGTATTTGCCAAAAAAAAAAAAAAAAAATTCGTTTACGTAAAAATTATTCGTTTGAGTAAAAATGAAACCAAAAAATCAATTTATTTTTTATTTTTTAAATTTTTATCCAAATGATCATGAATATATACATAGAGAGGTGTTTGGAGTTATAAAAAGTGAAATAAAGTAAGATAAATTGTGAATTAATAATTCGTGTAATAAGATAAAAAATAAATAATTTTTAAAAATTTTTAAAGATTTTCAAAGATTTTAAAAAAAAACTCAATATACCAAATGCACCCTATTTTTTTACGAAAGCAGTTGACACCCTAAAATCACAACTTCCAAAATAAATTAAATTTTAATAAATAAAATTATATAAGACAAAAATGAATTACAAAAAAAGTTAAGAGTTTTTTTTTTCCCTTATTTTTTTTAAGCAAACGAAACGTTAATTTGTTTTGCGAATGACAGGAGCAACGGCAGGGACTTGTAGATTTATGGCCCTCCCACGGCAGCCTACTGTCAAGATGGTGATGGAAGTAAAGGCCCGCCTAGAGCGGGTTGTTTGGTTACAGCTGTGATTAGGGTTGTGAGGTTTTGAGCGTGTTACCGTGTCACCTGGGAGTTCCCGCGCTAGCAGTGAAAAATATATTGCAGGAGATACAGTGATGGTTTAATGTATTATGATTTAATTTTAACCGTTCATCTTACTATTGTAGTTCCTGTAATTAATTTTTTACTGCACTCCCTGAAACTCGTCACTCAATTGCATAGCGTGTTTGGCATATTAAAAAAATAAAAATAAATAAATAAATAAAAATTTTTAAATCTCATCAAATTTTTTAACTCTTTTTATTAAATTAAATTTTGTCACGCATTATTTTTAACTTTTTTTTTTTTAGCTATCTAAACACCATACGTATTTTGAGTTGTCGGTTGATAGTCAAAAAAACTAACAAAGTTCCTATGTTTTGCTACAAATATTTATAATATAATTAAATTTTTTATTGGTGAAAAATTGATTTACAAAATATATTACTAACTTAAAATTTAACTAATAAATAAATTTAAACAATATCAAATTACCATAATATGTTTATTCAAATGTATTTTCAGTTTTTCTTTTTTTATGTTTCTAATTTTTTTAAGATATTAATGTTATTTTTATATTAAAAATGTTAATGATTGCTAGTTATTTGACACGTGCATAATTTTCTTTTGCATTTTACTTTTTTGGAAGATCGACATGTGTTATAATTTTTAATTCTTTAAATGTCTTTGATAGATCAAATTAATGGTGCTAAAGATATTTTTAGGGTTTGAAGAATCGTTAGTGGTTTGACACATGTAAATATTTTATATATATATAATTAAATATTACAAAAACTCACAGCAATGCGCGGATCATCCGGCAAATCATCCTGCAAGTATAATGCTATAATATCACCGATAATGCACCAATATTTCTGTTTGGTGTTATCAAAAATATTAAAAATTTTTAAAAATTATTTATTTTTTATTTTATTACACAAATTACGAATTTATAAATTATTTTACTTTATCTTATTTTATCACATTTTTTATCATTTCAAACCGATAAGCCCAATATGTTGGTACGTCCAGACATTCACAACCCTTTTATTTAATTTTTTTTATTTAAATAATATATAATTTATAGTCTTGCATTTTGGAATCCCACTTTATACTCTAATTTTAATTGTAATAATTTCTTATCAAATCACGTTTATGTAGACAACTTTGTATTTTTCATTTTTTTCTTTTCCTTTTCAGGGTGTGTTTGATTTGATATAAATATCTAAAAATTTATAAAATTTTGTAAAAATTTTTAAAAATTATTTACTTTTTATTTCACTATATAAATTACAAATTCATAATTTATTTTACTTTTTTTTTTATTTTATCTTATTTTTTATTATTCTAAACACACTCCCGCTCAAAAATTTTGAAAGTGCTGAGTGGCTACTACTCTTCTAGAAGTTTGTGCATGTTATTAGTTGGTGGTAAAAATTTATTTTGCATTTTACTTAATTACAAAATTTTAAAAGAATAAAGTGTATTTTACTATTACGTCATTAGATAATTTTAAAAATAATATTAATAAACATAATATATTAAATTTAGTTAATAATAAATATAATAATTATTACGTATTTATCTAACACGAGCCGTGAAGATTAAAATTTCGAATCTTATTAAGAGATTCTATTTAAATCAATAAATCGGAAAGCAAAGAGTATATTCATCAATTTAGGTGACATTTAATTTGTTTTTATATTTTATATTTTACGTTTTTTAATTTTTATTATATGTTTTTTTTCGGTTTGAAATTTTCTATTTTTTTCATTTTGAGATTTTCCTAATTTGGGATTGAAAACACTCAAAACGATTTTTTATCATTTTACATTTCATGGGTAAATTTATTTTTTATTTTTTAAAATAAATTTTAAAAATACAAGTAACAAAATACATTTTGAGTTTTTTTTTTGTTTATATATTAAATCGCACCTTAATGCTGAATAAGATTAAGTTAATTTTGAGTTCCTTGGGTATACTAAAAAAATCAAAACTCACCAAAATTTATCAATTTTTTTTAATTTCTTTAAATTAAAATTTGTTACCTATCACTTTTATATTAAATTTTTATTTTTTTATTATATATGTATATATATATTTTTTATTAACCAAACGTTATCTATTTTAACAAACAACGTCACCTCCCCCTTACCCTCGACATTGACGCTTGCTTAGATTGCTCCGCATAATTTTGGCGGAAATCTCGTACTCGTTATTTTGGAATTCTTGCCCTTGTTCATAATTTGGAAGTTAAAAAAAACGAAATATTCCGTACATGTCATATATAAAAATTAAATAATAATTCATAACTACAATATTTTTCAATTAAAATTAAATATACACATATTTAAAATTGAAATATGTTAATTGTTGTGTCAAAAATACAGTGACACGTATCCTTATTTTGGGGAAGTTTTTGCCGAGCAGAGAGGGGTGTTTGACATTACTTGTCCTAACCACAGGAGACGAGCCCCACCGGGTAAAATGAGCAAGAAATGGAAAAGTTGGTTTATTCCTAACTTTCTTGTTCAAATACGACTAGATGATTTCGTTTGACACACCCATTATCATTAAATTGTAGGGTTGACGTGACAGTGAGACTTACATAAAGTCCAACTATTCAGCTAAAATCGATTTTGGTCACGCTCACATTAAATGCTATGTGATGGGCATTTAATACAAGATGTTTTGTCACACAGATGAAGCAGCCAAATGAAGAAAGAAATGATTTCTTCGAACAGAGAATAATATTTTATTCTCACTATCCTTACTATAAAAACAACACTTCGTCATTTATTGATGTACGTTATCTAATTCCCTCTAGTTCATAACTATATTTCTTCAAGCCTACTAAAAGCATTTACTGACTTTATCATCGGAGGATTTTTGGTCGAGGACCCTTCTCGGCCAATCCTTCTAACTTTTATTGTTTCGTAGGTCTTCTTCCTCTCATTGCTGAGGGTGTAAAGAGCATTTTTGGCTGTGATTTTTATTGCCGAACATTTAGCGCCATTTGTGGGAATCGATTTTTCGGTCCCTAACACTATGTCATTGATTGCATTGTCTTCTTATTCTAATTCATCTGGATCATGATGACCGAAAGGAGTTCGACCTCAGCATAATCTCCCCAAATTAGGGTAAAACTACGCCTACAAGGCAAAAGGGCGGCAATTTAGTCATACAGACTCCTGCCTTGAAGTAAGGCAGGAGGCGCAAAATGGAGGATCCTGAGGCAATTCGACGGAGACAGGAAGTTCAGGCTTTGGCAGAGGCAAAACAGGCTGAACTAGAAGAAGTTCTTCTAAAGCTGAGACAAGAGAAAGGAAAGACAACTACAGAAGAGCAGGATGACACAGTTGGTGATTCAGACACTAACTATGACCCATTATACGATGACTCATATGGAATGTGGGATACTGAAGAGACGGGACGACGATAGGTCAGGAAGAAAAGGAGGATCGGTGGCGCCCTTCCAGGAATGTGTGTCTCCGAAGGCCCCATTGTAGCGAAAGAAGAAGTTTTTTGAACCCCTCAGGAAACAGAGAACATCCGAATGGGGCAAACGATAGCAATGGGGGCAGTAGAAAAATCAAGACAGTCCCTCCGAGAACGATAAAGTGCAGAAAAGGGAAAGGAAAGTTTATAAGACCCAGATGGTCGAGGTTCCTCGACTCAAGTGGGAATCGGCGGAACAGAGTACGTGAATGATGGCGAGGAAAGCTCTAAGTAGAATCTCTGTTTCACTTTTCATAAATGACATATGCGAAAGTGGAGCTACTTAAGAAGTTTGTCGCTGTAAGGTTCACACTCGATGATGGAAAGGCGAATCCATTGGCTTACTATCGCCACTACATGGAAGCTATGACCTTCTGGAGTTGGGACAACAGGCTGATATGCTGTGTAGTCCCATCCAATCTGGGAGACACAACTTTTCAGTGATTTCACAAATTGCCCCCAAGGAGTATTGGGTGTTAGGGGTAACTAGTGGAGGAATTTGTTACATGGTTTTTGGTGAATGCCAAATAGCCAAAAACGGCAGACATGCTCCTCACAATGAAGAAAAAGAGTAATGAGAGCCTTAGAGATTACTCGAGGAGATATATAAAGCTGTATAATGAACTAGATGGATGTACTAAGCAGCTGGCTGTTACTTCATTTAAACTCGATCTCAGGAAATAGGAGAAGCTGTGGTTGACCTTAACAAAGAGACCAGCGGCTAATATGTTCGATCTTATGTGCCGGATCGAGAAATACGCAAAAATGAAAGATGAGACGAGGCCAGCCGACTAGAAAGAGTAGAAACCCACCGGTCAAAAGAAAAACAAATTGAAGGGGAAGGTCGTAGACGATAAAAGAAAGTCTGTTTTTGAAGCCGTCAACACGGTGTTCAAGGAGCCCATTTACAGAATCCTTCCCTACATAAAAGATAAGCCCTATTTTCGATGGTCAAGGAAATTACCAGACTTTCCAGGAAAGGAGGCCCATAAGGAGTATTGTTTCTGTCACCAAGACTGAGGGCATCGAACTAGGCAATGCCGCTCTTCGCGTTTTCTCTTTGAGGATTTGGTGAAGAAAGGACATTTAAAGAAATTTGTAGATGAAACACAGACTAAAATAGTAGATGATCATCCCCGAGCTCTGCAAGGGAATTTAAGAAGAAGAAGGGATGACGAAGACGATGATGTGGAGCGGGATCAGCAGCTTCCCCAGGCAAGACAACGGTGGAATGTCCAATGTCCAGTGGTTATCCATGTAATTCACATGGAGAACTGTGTGCGAGGTATGGTTGAGGGCTTTGGAACAAGAAGGAAGCATGATACTCGAGATGATGAAGTTTTGGAGGTGGCAATCACCCCGAACGAAAGGCAGAGGCAAAGTGAGGTCAGAACTATTTCATTTTATGAAGAAGATAGGTTGAGAGTGAAGTACCCGCACAATGACGCTCTGGTGGTTACCTTGAGCATGTTTAAGTCCGAGGTAAAACGAATATTGATGGATGCAGAGAGTTCCACCGAAGTTATGTTTTTGGGTTTGTTTAAGAAATTTGGGCTAACGGAAAAAGATTTGGAGCCAATTGATTTTCCTTTGATTGGATTCAACGCAGCTCCGATTTGGTCGCTCGGTAAAGTGACTATTTCTGTCAGAGTAGGCCCCGCCGAATGTGATATTGAATTTATTGTTGTTGACGTCCCATCTTCCTACAATGCCATTGTGGGACAGTCTTGGATCCATGTGCTGAGGGCTATCCCATCGACATATCACCAAGTTCTCAAATTTCCCTTGGGAGATGAGATAAAAGATATAAGAGGCAATCAGGATGTCTCCAGGAAGTGTTTCAGTACAGCACTAAAGTTAAAACCACTCCCTGAGCTGGTTCGATTGATGGAACTGCCCCCTGACACTCCGAAGATAAACGACATTGGAGGCGACCTGGGTAGAAAGCCGTAGAACATTTAGAGAAAATCTATATTGGGAATCCCAAGGATGATAGCTATTTTCTGATCAGCTCTAATCTTTCCACCGAGGAAAAATTGGAGTTGCCGGAGTTGCTGCTGAAGAACGTATCTAACTTTGCTTGGGATTCTCAAGAGATATCAGGTATTCACCCGGACGTGATGTGCCATAAGTTGAGTGTGAAGCCTGGTGTTAAGCATGTGGTTCAAAAACCAAGAAGGTCGACGTTGAAGCATGTGGAGGCCATGATTGAAGAGGTCGGCAAACTGTTGAAGCCGAGGCCATCAGGGAGGTTTCGTATCTAGAGTGGTTGGCAAATATGATGGTGGTTAAGAAAAAGAACAGCTAGTGGAGGGTTTGCGTCGATTACACTGACCTAAACAAAGCATGTCACAAAGATCCATTTTCATTGCCCAATATTGATCAACTAGTCGACTCGACAACATGGAGTGCCAGAATGTCATTCCTTGATGCCTACCGAGGATACTACCATATCCCTATGTATGAGCCCGATGAAGAAAAGACACCATTCATCACTCCGAATGGTATCTATTGTTATAAAGTGATGCATTTTGATTTGAAGAACGCAGGGACAACCTATCAAAGGCTGGTGATGAAAATCTTTCAAGAGGATCTTAGCCGGCGAATGGAAGTGTATATAAATGATATGGTTGTGAAAACTAAGAAGTCAACTAGTCACGTAGATTATTTGCAGCACGTATTCTCCACTTTGAGCAGGTATAGCTTAAAACTTAATGCTGCAAAATGTGCATTTGACGTGAGCTCAGGAAAGTTCCTTGGTCACTTAGTCACCAGAAGAAGAATTGAAGTCGACCTACTTCAGATCAACGCTATCCAAGTCGTAACCGCCCCGACCATGAAGAAAGAAGTTCAGAAGCTTACTAGAATGGTAGCTGCACTCAACCGATTCATTAGTAGGGCCTCTGGCAAATGCTGACCATTCTTCAAGTTATTAAAAGGAGCAAATAAGATTACTTAGGATGCTGAAGCCAATGTTGCATTGGCAAAACTAAAAGAATACTTGACTACTGCTCCGATTTTGTCTACTCCAAAGCCTGGGGAAGAGCTTCAGTTGTATTTGGCTATGTTTGACCACGCGGTAAGTGCCGTGCTTTTGAGGAAAGATGATAAGGTGCAAAGGCTAATCTACTACACAAGTAAAACTCTGCAGAAGGCAGAAACAAAGTATCTCCCACTTGGGAAATTCGTTTTGGCCCTGGTAGTTGTATCAAAGAAAGTTAGCTCACTATTTCCACTCTCATATGATCCAAGTAATCACCAACTAACCCATCAGCCAGGTATTGAGAAGGGCAGATATAACGGGAAGGTTGGCTAAGTGGTCTGTGGAGTTAGAAACTTTTGAATTAAAATTCATACCGAGGATCGCCATCAAAGCTCAGGTATTGGCAGACTTTGTAGTAGAATTCACCCCCCAGCGCCCGCACAAGTGCAAGAGGTTTGGACTCTGGAAGTCAATTCAAAAGAACATGGAGTTCTACTAGCGCGGTAGATAGAAGTGGATGGCTTTTCGTCAAAAAAGGGCTCGGGTGTTGGCGTAGTCCTAACCACTCTAGAAGGAATCACCATCAAGTTTGCCATAAAGCTGGAGTTCGAGGCAACCAATAACGTGGCTAAGTTTGAGGCCTTGCTAGCAATCTCGACATCGCTCGGCGTCTATTTGCACGTGACATAGTTATCAGGACTAATTCTTAGCTTGTGGTCAATCAACTGAAGGGAGAATATGTTACAAGAAATGAAAAGATGGCGAACTACTTGGAATTGGCAAAGCAAAAGTTGAAGAATTTTAATATCAGCAATGTAGAGTTAGTTGGCCGTGAACATAACACACATGCTGATGCTTTGGCAACTCTGGCTACCTCACCAAGCACGAGATTGAACAATACTGTATTCTTAGGGACTTTAACACGGCCGAGTATTGCGCATGGTGAAACGGTTGGATCTATCACTTTCAATATTTCTTTGATGGATCCAATCGTCAACTATCTGAAAGATGGGACCCTTCCCGAGGATAAAGTTGAAGCAAGGAAATTAAAGATCAAAGCGGCGAGGTTTTGGCTCTCACCTGACGAAAGATTGTACAAGAAATCCTTCACTAGTCCATATCTCCTTTGTGTACACTCCGGTAAGGTACAGGATTTTCTGTTTGAATTACATGAAGGGGTTTGTGGGGGCACATACTATGGGCAGGTCTCTCGCTCATAGGGCTATCACTTAGGGTTATTGGTGGCTCAAGATGCGAAGAGACGCCCATGCATATGTCAGAAGATGTAAGAAATGCTAGAAGTTCTCACCAGTTCCCTACCAGCCTGCCAAAAAACTCGGTCCATTAACCAACCCATGGTCGTTCGCGCAGTAGGGGTTAGATATCGTGGGACCATTACCAGTGGCTTCTGGAAATCGCAAGTGGCTTGTGGTCGGCACGGACTACTTCATAAAGTGGGTTAAAGCTGAGCCGTTAGCACATATTAAAGATGCGGATACTATAAGATTTGTCTGGAAGAAAATTATCACTAAATATGGTATTCCCAGAGCCTTAATTTCTGATAATAGTACTCAGTTCAATAGTGCTCAATTTAGGGATTACTGTTTAGGTTATGGAATAAAGAACATTTACTCAACCTCGACTTACCCTCAAAGTAATGGGCAGGTTGAAGCTCCAAACAAAGTAATTCTCAATGTAATTAAGAAAAGACTTGAAGCTGCTAAGGGAAGATGGGTGGATGAGTTACCGTCAGTCATGTGGACATACAGAACAACCCCAAAGAGATCAATAAGAGAAACGCCTTTTTCACTTGCTTACGGTATGGAGGCAGTTATTTCTTTAGAAGTGGGAATGCCGACCATCCGTACCTCTACATTTGACCAATGTGAGAATGATAGAACTATGGGGGTGAGCCTGGACTTATTGGAGGAAAGAAGGGATGTTGCATCTTTCAGATTAGCCGCCTATCAGCAAGAGACTAGGAAAATGGTCAACAAGAAAGTCAATCCGAGAGACTTCCAGGTTAGAGACTACGTCCTCAGGAAACTAATGGGAGTCAGGAAAGATCCAACACAAGGAAAGCTAGGAGCTAATTGGGAAGGGCCATAACGTATAACGGGAGTGCTCGGCAACGGGGCATATCGGCTAGAAGATTCAGAAGGACGACCTGTAAAGAGGTCTTGAAATGCCGTTTATTTGAGGATATTTTACATATAATGCTTATTATTCATTTGGTAGTCAATGTGTTTTGAAATGTATAAAGTAATTAGAATGTTTGAAATTGCCCCTGAGTTGTAAGAATGATCATAAAGATTGCCACATTAGTTCGTCCAGTGTTGATTCAAAAAGACTACCACATTGGTTCATCCAATGTTGGTTCAAAAAGATTGCCACGTTGTGTTGGTTCATAAAGATTGCAGCATTAGTTTATCTAGTGTTGGTTTAAAAAGATTGCCGCATTGGTTTATCCAGTGCTGGTTCAAAAAGATTGCCACATTGATTCATCCAGTGTTGGTTAAACAAGATTGCCACATTGTTTTACTCAATGATGGTTCGAATAGATCCCCTCATCGGGTTACCCTATGATGGTTTGAAGAGACAACTTTGTGTATTTGTGACTCAATAGATTTTCTCATTTTTTGTCGAAAAAAATCTATCGTGGCTGGTTGAGTTAAATTCGGATGCACAAAGATTTCATAAAGATTATACTAAAAGGGGAGCGGAATTGCCTCGCTTTAAGTTATTCTCTACGAATACTTACAAAAAAAAAGAGAGAGAAAAAGAAAAAGAAAAAGAAAAGAGGGTTGACTCGATGCATAACAAGGATATAACAAAAAAGGTTTCCCTAGATGAAAATGATTATTTGAAGTTCAATTTAAATTCGATTGAAATTCACAAAAGTCTAAATACAAGTAACGAAATTAAGTTGGGAACTTCCGTGCTCAATATCAATTAAGTACAGCGTAACAAAATTAATATAGAGAAAAATTAAAAGCAATGCAAAAAGCCAATTCTATAAACCTTAAAAGTTTTACAAAGTGTTGTTTTACAAATTTGACATAATTAATAAGGAGTCTATCGCCATTAAAGCATCGTTTACAAAAAGCTCAAATGAACTAATGCCGAGGACGATGGTTATCCTCGGCCACAACCTTGTCGGCGATTTTCTCGATTAATCACTCTTTGACTTGGAAAATTGCTTCCTTAACAAGGGTTTCCAATTTTTCCTCTTCCGTGACAAAAAGGTATCTTTATGAAATTCCATTAATTACTCGATTGTTGGCAGAAAATGATCGCTGGAAATAGAATCAGTTCAATTTGAATAAGCAGATGATCACATCATACATTCATGACATGAAGAGGGAAGATAAAAGAGTTGATCCATTAAGATTTGGACACACAGTTTAATACAATCATACCAAGCTAAAAGATTGATAGAAAGAATAAGAAAGCTCGAGCCTCACTCCTCGGTATTTGGATCCAAGGGGAGTTCCTTTGTTGCTATCATCATCTCTCTCAAAGTTTGTTGATCGACATTTGAATACATAGCTTGAGATTGATGTGCAACTTCCGAATGAGACTTAACCTCCTCGTCCCCAACATTTGGCAACTCGACACCCTGATTAACTTCTTCTCCATTGCGCTCTTTGCCTTATTCTTCCTTACTTGAACTTTCGTGAGGTCTGTCAAAACTGAACAATGGAATTGTGCTCTTGGGGTTTGGGAATGGAACTTCTCGATAGGTTGAGGAGGAAGAATCAACATTCATCTTTTTCATCGTCGCCTTCCAACCATCAAGGAAGTATTCATTCCGAGCGTCTTCTATTTAACTAACAAAATCTTCAAGTTGTTTTTCCAAATCTTTTGTCGACTTGACCTTAGCATCTTTCAGTGCTTGATCATTTTCTTTCAGAGCACGCCTCTATTTGGCACTCTCATCTTTTAGGTTCAAAGCCTCTAGCTTGAATTTGTTTGCCTCCGCTTCGAGTATTTCGTGTTTGGTTTCGGCCGTTTTTAGCTTCATTTCATACTCTGAGACCAAAAGCATCTTTTGTAGGAGCTCTCCGTCTTTCTCATCCAATCTTTTCTTGCTTGTTTCGGCTCTTGATGTCATGGTAGCTAATTATTGTTCAATGTGCCTTTTTTCTATCTCCATGGCTTTTAATTTTTCCTTCATAACTTTGAGCTTATTATCTTCACGGCTGGCCTTGGCGTTAAGTTCTCGAGCTCGGGACATTATTTCGAATGAGTAAAGTGTTGACTGGAAAAGAACAAAAATAAAAAAGATGGGCAAATGAAAATTAATTGATTAAGGAATTCACTAAACATTAAAATAATCATTTTTGTTAGAAACACTTATAGAGATCAAATTTTTCATCAGAGTCTTGTTCAAATCTTCAATGCTCTTCTTTCTCATGTCCTGACGATCGTGAGGGCATATGGTTATCTCTAAGAATTCGTCGAGGTGGCTCAGGGCAAAATCTTGAATTGTGAAGGGGTGACCTTCAGGAGTTTTTAAGTTTCTAATTCGAATTTGAGGGTGAAAGACTAGGGCATCTTGTCCACTACCATGTGATAAAGAAGAACTTGAAAAAATGGACTCCAAGTTCGTTTGTCGAAGAGTAGACTCCCAATGCTTTCCTTAAGATGGAATCTCAGAAGAAGGTTGGAACATAGGTGGGATGGGGACTCTACCCTCATTCGTTTTTTGTTTCTTCTTGGTTGGAAGGTCTTCTTGCTCGAAAGGGATAACTATCTTCTTCGGCTCAAACTCTGTTATGGTGATTATAAGAATCTCTTTCATCTGAGTTTAAGTTTCCATTAGAGTCTTTCTCCTCGGCCTTCCTTCTTTCTGCATCGGCCTTCTTTTTCCTTGCCTTCTCCTTGGCAAGCTTCTTGATATCATGTTTGGGGGTTATTTCGTCTTTGGTAATTTCCAAATGACTTTGCTCTTGGTACTCTTCCAAACCCCCATTAGATGTGTTCTCGGCTTGAGAAATGGTAACAATTTGAAGAGCCAACGGATGTATAGTCTCTATTTGCTCGGCAAGCAGTGCAATGTTAGGAGTCGGGTTCCAAACTAGATGTTGTGTGTGGTAATAGTCCCACTTCTCTTTCTCACCCAGTTACACCACTTATGAAGGAGGTCACTAGCAGCACCGGTTGAGAGTGTTGACGGAGGAGCAACGAATGACCTGTCACTTGGTACGAAGTCGAACAATAGTGAAATGAAACTCGTGAAAGGATAAGTGTCCGGATCACCAAGAAATTTAAGCACCTCTTCGATGTGGGGGTGTTAGGTGAAATTCCCCTTTGCCCAAACCTTCTTAGCGTGATCTTCTGCAGAAAAAATTTTGGGAGTCAAAAGACAGAGAAAAAACGAAAACAGAAGATTAACAGAAAACAAATTGATAAGGCTCAAAGATCTATGCCAAACGAACTAGCAGTAATTGTAGGAAAGGGATCCTCATCTGGGCTGTGCATCCAGTGCCCTGTAACAACACAAAAATCATCCTCGAGTCCCTTGATGTTGTCTGGAAGCATGTGCACTAGAGCTTTGTTGGGATGAGATTCCAAAGACCATATATTATCTTCTTTCCTAACCTTTTGAACGTTATAACAGTATAACAAATCTCATTCTAAAGCGTGGTATCCATATCTTTGATTTATTTCTTCTACCCCATTCACTATCACACTCCTGGGAGAAAGGTTGGTCTTATGGAAGATGAGACAAAGGAATCGAGACACTAGGAACCTAAGTCCTCCCTCTGTTATGGCAAGGAGAGGAAAGATGCTTACCTCATGTTCAAGCTTTTTGGCTAATCTAATTTCTATATTGTTAGAGATGTTGAATTGCTATTTGGAACTTTCAATTCTCTCATTCTTTATCTCGTCTACAAGTTTACCAATCTCCATAGAAACAACAGGAGAATAAAAGATTAAAATGAAAGAGAATAAGAACTCACCAAGCGAAGACTAGGGAGGAAATCGAAAGAGACGTTGCGCGGGAGGAAGATCAGAGTCGCAATACGAATAAGAACTTCAAAATCGGAAGAGTTTCTAACATTAGAATCCGAAAGAAATGTATCTGCGAATGTTTAAACTTGAGGGAGGTGAAAAGACGAAAAAACGGTGAGATATACATTTATTACCCATGATACGAAATGATATTAATGTGACGGCTGTAGCCGATTTTTAGGGTTTCGAGAAGTATGAAACCCGCTCGCACGCTCTAGGAAGGGGAAAGTTAATTATACGTTCCCAATAAGCGGGCTACACCTCAGAGGTTGAGGAATGTAAAAAGATTTC
>JAVXUM010149781.1:0-14764 GCA_035590655.1 Pouteria glomerata
TTTCTCACTTAAGTGTAAAAGTGTGATCTTGAGAGAATAGCAAATGGAGAAAACAAAAAGGGGTTTTTGTCATGGTTAGGTTAGGTTGTTGAAGATTATTTGAGATGGCTGGAAACCTAGGTTGTGAGATACCCTTGCATCATTAACATAAACTCTAGGTTTGATGGTTTCATGGGTATTGAGATCTACTGTCCGGACGGAGGTTTGGAGCGTCCGAATGGTCAAGGGGAATATTGTGACCATAGCTCTCAGTCGTCTGGACGGTCAAGCCATTTCTGTAACCCTCGCTCTCGGTCGTCCGAACGGTGACAGGGAGTGTCCGGACGGTGCTAGGAAGTATTCGCAAGTTAATTCTTTGGTTTGGTTTGGGTTATTTTGTTTTATTCCATAGTAGGACACTTTGGTACAAGTGAAACAATTATTGACCTTACGTGATGTCATGTCCATTTGCATTACTTACGAAACATCATAATATGGTATATTATGAATTTGCATGATTAATTAGTATGAGACACATTCCGTAAATGAACAGTCATAATGGAAACGAAATAAAATGATGTGTTTGAATTTTGGCCAGGGTTATGGGGTATGAAAAAGAGGAAAGGTCTTGAGATACCCTTGGATTGAGAGTTTCGGAACTTGCGTAGGGTTTGGTTTTCATGCCGGTGGGTTAGTAGCCCACAAAATGATTAGTGTATGATGGCGTATCGTCACATTGGGCCGAAACCCTAAAGCACAATTAGTATGTACCCATGTTTCTTTCGGCGTATCGTTGCCCTGGGCTGAGATCCTAAAGTACAATTAGACACGTCCCCCAAATCCCCGATGAAACGTATGAAAAAAATATATGATACGTATGAAAGAATGATATATGAAACGTATCCAATTGAATAAGCACATATGACACTGACTGCATTTATTATGCTACTTAATTGTTGTTATACACTGTTGTTGTCTTTCCGTTGTGTCCCTCAGCATTGCCATGTATATATATATGTGTTATTGGGAAGTTTTGTGGGCACGCGTGGTGTAGTGCTCACGTCCCTACAGATGCCAATGCAGGACCCACCCAGGAGAATTAGCTGAGTCCAGAGGCAAGGATAGGAGATGCATTGGGCATAGCTCCAGTCTTAAGTAATTTTGATGTGTTATAAATGAAATGTGTAGAAAGGAAAACGTTGTAAAGAAATTTATTGAATAGTGGTGATTTTGGAAATGTAATGACCTTAAGGCCCACTGCTATACGATTACTTTACTTATGATGGAAGATTATACCGTGTGATTATCCATTGTATAGTTGTGCCTTGCTATCTCACTTATGGTTTATGGTATTATTAGGTTCACATTGATGTATTTGGTGGGTCCCATTGCGTGACCGTTGTGTATGCTCTGATATAATGACTAGGTTATTTATGTTGTGTATGTTTATCACTCACATCTCGGGTCCTTGGATCCAGGGCATGACATTTTGAGTTCTTTTTTTTCCTTATTTAGTTTGAGGCATTTTACATTTTCTCTTATAGGTTTTTTTTTTTTAAATTCAAATTAGGCCTTTACTGTACAAAACGTATGTCAAAAATATACTAAAATTTAACTATATTATAAAAAGTTTCTAAAAATTAGGGGCCTTCAAAATTTGGGGGCCTAAAGCGATGGCTTGGGTGGCTTTCTACTAGAGCTGCCACTGTCCGATGAGGCAAGGGAGTAGTCACCCGGAGCTGAGTTGAGACTGATGGATCGGTCTATTATGTTATTTTATATTATCATTAGATTATTATATTCTTATTTGTGCGACCCGAGGTATAAGTCTCAGATTTATTTTTATTATGAGATTGTATTATGATAATTTTTATTTGGCTATGTAAGCCTAAGATTATGTCACCTAGATATGACATCAATTTTTATAATTATATATCATTTTTATTTATTTAATATAGGAATATTAGAGGAATTTAGTTGCTTTAATTGTTATTATTATGTTATGACTTATCCTTAGAACAGGTTTTTGTTTATTTTTATTAATTCCCATATTCCTATGCCACCTGTCCTAGACAATTAATTTAGAGGTGTGACAATATAATATCAAAGCACTAGATTGCGTTTATTTTTGGGTCTTAGGTAGCAAGGCCTATTCGTTTTTTTCGGGATTAGTCATTTATTGTATTTTATTGCTAGTTTAAAATTTGATAATGGTTGCATTTTATAGAATTGATGGATGTGAAAGAGATGTAAATTAGAGAGGTTAGAATTCCAATGCCTAGGTAAAGGGTAAGAGAATTTTCATGAGGTTTCATTGGCTGATGGTGGTTTACCATAGCCTATTTATGAGTAGATGATATAATTTATGGTGGCCCAGTGGACCCAAATGCAAGAATAAAGTGGACTGATTGTAGCTCCTGCGCCAACCAGGGTAGTAACACCTGTGCCGGGAGACACGTGATTATGAGGGTCATCAATAAATTTAAGAAACATGATTTACCTAAGATCAATAGGGAAGAAGAACTAATGGAATGAGAAAGATGGTTAGAAAAAATTACTGAGATGATGGAGCCATTAGGTGTGGAAGGTTATGAGGTTAAGATTAAGGTTACAACACATCAATTCCAATGGAGTACTGTTCGTTGGTGAAGATCCTATGGAGAAATAATTAACATCTACACATTAACTTGGGAGGCGTTTAAAGAGGCATTTCTTGAAAGGTTTTTTCCTATAGTGATGAGAGAAATGAAGACTCAGGAATTTATGTCATTGCGAAATTAGTGAGATTTGATCGCAGTTTGTACCTAATGATGTAACTAAGGCAAGAAAATTTGAATAAGGATTGAGTCCTTATATTAGAAGACAAATTATTGGATTTAGATATCAAACTTACTCTAGTATGGTGGTAGTAACTCTTACAGTTGAGAGAGATGCTATAGATTTTAGGTCTAAAGCTCGTAAAGGCTAAGCATAAGTTCTAGACAAAGAAAGGGCAAAGAAAAAACTGAGAGTTCTAAGAGAAGATACTAGCACTAGCAGCAGTTTCCTTATTAGAAGATAAGTAGTTTTGGTTCAGATTCGTTAGGTGGTCAATGACGACAGCAATTTCAGTCCCCACAGAGAGAAGAATATCAAGATCAGTTTAGGCAAAGATTGTGTTATAAATGTCAATAGCTAGGGTATGTGCAATCTTATTGCCCATTTAGGGAGATGTTATAAAGGAGTATTGAGCTAGATGTTCAATAGATTGGTTCTTTTTAGACATAGTAGTTTTCAATAAGGCCTACACTACCCATGTAGTCATTATCTATGCAATGAATTCAACAATTCTAGCAGCTATGTGGTGGTGGTGGTGGTGGCGGCAGTGGCCAACAACAAAAAGGTAAAGGTGATGATAGCTCTAGAAGTCAGAAGATTCAAGGGCGTACCTATGCATTTGCACAGTAAGAGGAGACTTTAGACGTTTCTATGTTACGTGACGCATTCCTTTTGTTTAGCACTTAGGTGCATGTTTTATTTAATACTAGCACATTATATACATTCATTTTGCATGCATGGATAAAGACTTTGGGTTTAACACTGAAAAGCTTGAAGAACCTATGTAAATGGATTCTCTAATGATTAGTAGTTTCTCGGTGAATTAGATTTGTAGGGATTATGTTTTATAGTTGGGTGATGTTCAGTTATGCAAAGACTTGAGAGTTTTGAAGATGAAAGAATTTGATGTAATTTTAGAATGGATTGGTTGTTTACCTATCACGTGACAATAGAATATTACTGAAAGTTGGTGAAGACTATTTTATCTGATAGTACCCTGGTTAGAGTTCAGGGTAAGGTAAGGGTAATGTTGTCATCTCCATTACTTGACACAAGGTATGTTAGAAAGTTTTCTGGTCTGTTAGCTAGTTTGAGGTTAAATGAGAATAACTCCAAATACTTTCTTCATAGAGTTGTTTATGAGTATGTAAATGTATTTCTTGAAGAGCTGTGGAAGTTACCTCCTTGGACGGAGATTGACTTTTGTTTGGATCTTGTGCTAAAAGTTTCTCCTATTTTTGTAGCACTGTATCGTATAGAACCAGCATAGTTGAAAGAATTAAAAATTCAGTTGAATAATTTATAAACTCAACATTTTATTCAACCTAGTACGTCATCATGGAAAGCATCAACAATTTTTGCAGAAAAGAAGAATAAGACTTTGAGGTTTTGTGTGAATTATCGGTTGTTGAATTCAGTGACTATCAAGAATAAGTATCCGTTGTCAAGAATAGATGATTTATTTAACCAATTATGGGGTTTTGCATACTTTTCTAAGATTGATATTCGTTCAGGTTATCACTAGTTACGGATTCATGAGGATGATATTCTTAATACTGTATTTCGTACCGGTATGGTCATTTTTAGTTTGTAGTTATGCCATTTAGATGAACGAATCCTTTGACATTATTTATAGGTTTGATGAATAAGATTTCTAACCCTACTTTTATTGGTTTTTGGTGCTATTTATTGATGATATTTTGATTTATTCTCGTGATGAGTATGAACACAAATAGCATTTGAGAATAGTTTCGAAAATACTTCAGGACTATAAGCTGTATGCTAAGACTAGTAAATGTGAATTTTGATTATTCAAGGTGTAGTTTTTGGGTCATATAGTTTCAAGTCAAGAGTTACAGTGCATCTTTATAATGTTTTAATTATGTTAGATTGGGCATGACTGAGATCTATTTTGAAGTCCATAGTTTCTTAGATTTGGTTGGTTGTTATCGCAGTTTTATTCAGGATTTCTCTTAGTTGACAAGTCCGTTGACTCAAAAAATAGTTAAATTTAAATGAAATGACACTTGTGAGAATGGTTTCAATGAGTTGAAGTAGAGATTGACTGAGACTCTAGTGTTGAATATAGTTGAACATGGAGTAGGATATTCAGCGTATTGTGATGCTTCACAAGAAGGTTTAGGATGTGTTTTGATGCAAAATTATCAGGTAGTGGCATATAGGTCAAGACAACTGAAGTTATATGAGAAAAATTATCCTATGCATGATTTGGAGTTAGCAATAGTGGTTTTTGCTTTGAAGTCTAGGCTGCACGATTTGTACAGTAAGAGATTTAATATGTATTCAAATCACAAGAGTTTAAAGTATTTGCTCTCTTAGCGTGATTTGAATATGAGACAAATAAGTTAAGTGAAATACTTGGAGAATTATAATTTTGATCTTCAGTATCATCTAGGAAAAGCCAACATAGTAGCTGATGCTTTAGTAGGAAATCACAAAGTTTGGCAACTATGACGGTTCGTTCTTAGTAGTGTTTGTGGGAGGACGTTGGTGATTTTAAATTTTGGTGGAAATTTTATGATAGGTAATATGTGATTTGAGTGGTATCTTATGAATCTAGAATGAATTGAGATTTTGTGGGTATTTTAGAAAGATTTAATGTTGGGATGACTTAGAATAATGTAAAAAAGTTTTGATGGCTTGGTATGATTAGAATGGTTTAAGAAGAATTAAGGTTATTATGAGAAGTTATGATAATTTGTTGCTTTTAAAGCAAATTAGAGTTTCAGAAGATAGAAGAAAATCAAGTTTAGTAGAATGTTATATTAATGCTCTAAATACCTAGAGTGTTACTTCTTTAGGTAATGTACCTAAGTTAATAATTGCTTGGTTATGATGGTGTTATGTTGGTATTTTATTATGTTATTATAGCTACTTGAAATATTTGAAACAAACAAAAAGGGATCCAAATCGTTTAGCAAATTCTGTGATTTATTTCGTTGATAGATTTTAATATCCAGATGTTTAAAGTAAGCTGTATGAGTTGAGAATTGTATGAATGTATGATTGTGATGTTATAAAGTTAACCGATATATATATTTATGCGGAAATTTGGTATTCATGTAATTAATGTGTTATTGGAATGTGATCTAATTTAGTGAACTTCATGAAACGGAAATGAATGGCGGAATGGTTATGGAAATTATGAACAATGCAATGGATATGGAATGACGAAATGGTATGGAGAAATACGAAGGGTCTTGAGATACCCTTGGGTTGAAAGTCCCAGAACCTGCGCAGGGCTTGATTTTCATGCCAGTGGATTAGTAACCCACAACATGATTAGATCCGTATATATATGGATTATGGCGTATCGTCGCCCTGGGTTGCGACCCTAAAGAACGATTATATCCGTATATATATTGATTATGGTGTATTGTCGCCCTGGGCTGCAACCCTTAAGCACGATTAGTTAATTACCCATGACCTGATGATGAAGGCGATATAAGGGAGGCGGTGATATAAGAGATGTTATAATAAGGAAATGAAAAAGAATAATAAATAACAATTTATGGAAAAATGTTTTGCAAAAATCATGAAACGTGAATGATTGTTAAAGACGAATCATTATGTGATTAGATATTTTATGTATTATGTAATTCGTTATGATTGAATATTTTGTGTTTTGTGAATTTCATAAATGGCTATGTAAGGTGAATTATTGTGTATTATGGTTTTCTTAAATAAATTAATCTGGTTATATTTTATGCATTTAAAATTAAAATGTGTAATATCATACATATATATATATTAGTGTGAAGTAGCGTGAGCACACGCCGTCCGTGCTTACGTCCCTACAGATGTCAATGCAGGACCCACGCAGGAAAGCTAAGGGTAACCTAAAGTAAGGATAGAAGATATATGTGGTATCTCCAGAATGCTTGGCTAGTTTTATAATGTTATAAAGTACATTGTAAATTTAAAGTTATAAAGAAATGTTATTTAGGTTAAATTTTAGAAATGTAAAGACCATAAGGTCTGGTGATGTAAATTTAATATAAATGATGGTAGTTAGTTTGCTATGGTTACTTATATAATAGATTGTGAGTCCAACTGCGTGATAGTTGTGTTTGCTCTGATATTGTGACCCGATTATTCATGTTTTGTATGTTTTACACTCACTTCTCGGGTTTTCGGATTCGAGGCGTGACAATTAATCCCCGCAAAACTCAGAAGTGATGTGAGTTTATACTCATAGATACTGAATCGACCACATTCAAACATTACCCACACCAACAATTTCCCTCTCAAATTGAATATTCAACTTGCCAAATCCTCAAAATCATAACCCTTAACCAATGGGGTCAACATCCAAATCATCTCAAGCGACTTTCTCAACAATTCAACCCACAAACCTTCAATTTCGGAGATTATCAAAAAGCCTGGCATTGTGCATTTTATGACCAAAATCAAAATTCAGACACTCTTGGATGTTTTATTTAGTAATAAATTTGATCAGCCAGTCCTCCCATTATGGTTTGTTAATTGGTAGATACTTTTTGTGCAGTTCCAATAATCTTACCTTGAACAAGCTCAATAAGGATTCAAGATTTTCATTGACCAATTCTAACCATCATCATCTTTTTCATTGAATTGATTTTTCAAAGTAATCTATTTTTTCTTAACCATCATCATCTTTTTCATTGAATTGATTTTTCAAAGTAATCTATTTTTTCTTAACAATCTCCCTAGCTCAAATTCTTGCATGGGAATATGATATTCAAAATCAAGGAATTCCAATGTTGGTTTGTAAATTCAAAACCAAATGGAGGGATCAATTCAAGATTGACAAAGTAACCCCATTAACAATGATTCAATATTTTCAATAATATCTAACAATTTCTATATCAACAACTTCTCAATTCTTTCTCAAGAAAAGTCGAAATTTATCAAAAATTTCTTTTGAAGCTCAAGAGAAAAATTGCGTCGTCAACTCTTACAAGCATTGGAATCATTATCGGAAAAGTGATTCTGACGAAGAATGATAGTTAACAACTCCCAACCTTAACAGAGAACCATCAAAGAACCAGAAGAACAGTCCAAGACAACAAAATCAACAAAAATCAAAGGCAAAGCAAAGATTAGAAAGTAAAGCTGCCCAAAGTTGCTTCTCGTCTTCTTTTTTCCTTCAATCACGGGGGCCCTTACTCATTACCCAACAATGGAAAAAACTGGTATCCTACACCGGACTGCCAAGGATGACCGTATATAAAAATAGGTAAAATTCTCAATATCGATATGCAATTTTTTTTCTATCTTTCTCCTTTTTTATCATTTGTGATTGTATCTAAGAGATATTACAATCGGCAGAAGCTATCTTGCTGTGTTACTATTGTAAGTTATCTATTTTCAGTAACTTTGTAATAATTTTCAATAAATGTTATAAATTATCTATTATATTTTATATCTATCATATTTTTAATATTTCATTTGAATCATGTACGACTTTCATTCAGTTTCATTTATCTTTAATTTCATAATTTGCTATTCGTGGATTATACATGGTACCAAAGCCACAGAAGTGGTATAAGAATTTCAATATAGAATCACTAATTTCATTAAAATTATTTTTAATAAAATTATTAAATTAACTTAAATTAAATTATTTTAATTTTATTTTTTATTAAAAATAATTTTATAAAAAATATAATTATAGTTAAGATATAATTTAACTAATAATTAATAATTAATTAAATTAAATTAAGTATAATTTTAATTATAATTAAATTTAGGTAATAAAATTAATACAAAAATATTTTATTTAATTATTTTTAATAAATGATATAATTAAATTATATTTAATATATTTTATTTATTGAATTAAATTTTTTTAATAAATAAATGCAATTAAAATAATTAAATTTAATTAATATTAAATCTAATTAATTTAAGTTAATTAAATTAATTAATTTAACTAACATGAAAAAATGGTATAATAAATTATGTTTAATATAAGTTATTTTTATTAAATTAAATTAATTTTAAAAAATAATATAATTAAAATAATTAAATGCAATGAATTTAATTAATTAACAATTATCGTTACTAAATACGCTTTCAAATTTTTATTTTTTTAAAGATGAAAATGAAAATTAAAAATAAAAAACTAAAAATTAAAAATTGACAGTTTTACCAAATGAAGCCTTAGTTACTAAGGTCCCGTTTGGTAAAGTTTTCGTTTTTTGTTTTTCTACTTTTGTTTTCAAAATTTTGTAAACTTAGAGAAAAACATGTTTGTTAAATCTGTTTACATTTTTTGTTTCCAAAAAAATGAAGACATAAATAGAAAACGAAAATAGAAGAAAATTTATTTTCACTATGTTTTCTTTTTCTATCGCTAATATCTTGTCAATTTTAAATTTCGTCTATTTTCGTAACATCATATAAAAATAAATTATTTTGTTCAAATATTTTATTAAAATAAATTATTTTAATAAATAATATAATTAATTAAATTGATTATATCAATATATATTATTAAATTATTTTTAATAAATAATAAAACTAAATTAATTTAATTTAATAATTAATATAGTATAGTATAATTTAATATAATATAATAAATATAATTATATTACATAATGAGTATAACATAATAAATAATTAAATTACATTAAATATTAAATTAAACTAAATATATATTATTAAATTATTTTAATAAATAATAAAGCTAAATTAATTAATTAATTTAAAACTAAATATTTCATTTATTTATTAATTAATCTAATTTAATTATTTTTTTAATATGAAACATATTTTATATTTAGTAATTTAAATGATATAATAGTTATATTTTATTTAATTATTTTTAATAAATTATATTATTAAAGTATAATTTAATATATTTTATATTTATTGAATTAAATTATTTTCAGCAAATAATTTAATTTATTAATTTAATTAATTAATTAAATTAATATAAAATTTATTTTATTTAATTTAATTAATTTTTTTAAAATCTAATAAAATTAAATACATTCTAAAAATAAAAAAATAATAATTGTAAATAAAATTATGTTTCCAAACATAGTTTTAATTTTTATTTTAGAAAAGAAAAAATGATAACAAAAAATATAAAATAAAAAATGATAATAAAAAATAATAAAAAAATAACAACATTGTCAAACGGAGTTGAAGTTGGCATTTCAGCTACGATTTGGAGATCCATATACGTTGCAAGCTTATTTTCCAGCTAGCTCATGCCCTCACACGGGACCACGGGTGACCATTATATATAATTTGTTGGAGATAAGGATTTATTTCTTCACTTGCTTTTTTTTATGAAATGCAATGGAATATTATCCACAAGAGTGGCATTTTTCCTATTTATGTTGGCCTCCTCTATTTACCCAAGGAAACATTAATGCTCCATTTCTGACTTTAGGAGAGAAAAAAAAAAATTAATTAGGAGAGAAGAGAAAAGAAAAAAAAAAGATAATAATTTTCTTTACATTTGAGAGTTTGAGAGAAAAAAATAATTATTTTATTTTTTCTTATTTGTGAGTCGATAGGAAATGCAAACAAAAAAATGCCTATTATTATTTTACAGCTATATCCGAATATTATTAATAAATAAACATTCTTATATTATTATCAAATACGACTAAATGGATCAATCTTGAAATGATTAAAAATAAATGTAAACATAATTTTACCTAACTAAATAATAATAATAAATTAAGAAATTAATTTAACAAAGAAAAAAAACTTCCAAAGTTATTGAAAAAACAGAGCTGAACGTTATTGAAAAAAATTACCTAAATAGTAAAACTTAAAAAGGAATGAAGTTTGTGAAGAGTAATAAAAACATTCCAAAGTGATGAAATTAGAAGAGTTTAATTCACATTAGGACATAATTTTAATTTTTTTTATTCTTTATTTTATAGGTAAAGGTTTCATTTTAAAAGTTTTATTAAATAACTTTTCTCTTTTTTCCATTTCTTCTCACTTTTAAGAAGATGAAAATTTTAAAAAAATAACCACTCATTTTTCTTCCCATTTTTTCTCATTACATTTATCTTCTTCCCTAAAAATACTCACAAACAAAAGTTAAGTTTTAAAAAAAAAATATATATATATATATATTTTAATTTCTCTCTATTCAAACGAGCTATGAATGGTTCTCCTAATTCTATTTTTGACATCTATTGGATAGTAAATCTATCTATTCTCATGAGACGCGAAATATCAATTGAATATGTGTGTGAGAAGCTTGAAAAATATTTGAGTTAAATCTCACAAGTAAATTTTTCTTTTACTGATTATTTTATAAAGTTCAAGTCTCTTTTAGAAGAATACACTAATTATTGTCCTTCACCCTCATGTTCTTGTGAAACAAAGAAGACCTGATCCTCCCTCTCGGGGGTGGTCAGGTGGAAGTCGGATGTGCGTCAAGAGCTTGGACCAAGAGGTTCCGAGTTCGACTCCCCTTCGGGGGGGTGGGTTACCGCGTTTGCGGGCTCCTATTGGCTTCCATTCGGTTGAGCCGGTCAGCCAGGGCTTACTTAGACTGGTTTACTCTTCAGGGCTTTTTGCCGGTTAAGGTCCTGGAGTGTGCTTCGCTCCTATGCGCACCTCATTACGGGATAGCGACTGCGGACTTCCACGTACCAGAAGAAGACCTGATCCTTTCAGTTATTGAAGAATATTCATGGAAGATAGCAGATTGATCATGTGATCAAATTCTTAGTTGGTTTGAATGATTCATAGTTGATGGCTATACTAGATGTACTACAGTCTTGTTAGGAAACGAAAATTATTGTCAAATGTGTTCATCACATTCATTGGAAGCAACTGAATTTGAGTCTGTAAGACAATGCAAGTTAGAAAGATGAGTTAGGAAGAATTCATGATCGCAATCCTTCCGAAATTTAAGTAAGTGTAAGCTCGAGGGAATATCAAAAAGTAAAACAACAAAGTTGTGGGTAATAGTAAGCGTACCTGAATTTATGACAAAGTATTGTATTTATAGTAAGATAATATTAATTAAAATAATATGAGAAAAATGTTTGAAGAAATCATTTCTTACCCAATTTGGCTGCTTGGCTCGTGTGGCAGTATACGTTACATTTAATGCCTATCACATAACATTTAATACTAGTAAGGCTAAAATTAGACTACTTGTATTAGGTGGACAATTAGGATGTACAAATGTCCATCACCCTATCACATATATGATGCGAAGCTAACTAAATAAAAATTTTTAGTCATAACTAAACTAAAGTGTTTTAAATGAACTAAATTTATTACCGCACATCTTATTCACTTGCAGAGCTCAATCTTTGTAGTCAGGGAACGTGTTAAAGTGATTACACTACTACTCGACAAGCCTTACTTAGGTAACTATCATATACATTGGTATTTCTCTCACCAATAGGTCTATATGATAAAAAATAAATTTGAAATTTTTCAATTCTTGGATCATTTTTTAATTTAGTTAAAACTCAATTTCAAACTCTCATTAAAGGAGTTAGATCTGATAATGACCCGAGTTTTATTTGCCTACTTTCTATCCGGAACAGGAAATAATTCATAACAAGACTGGTATTGAAATTTTATAACAAAATAATGTTGTGGAGAGGAAACATCAACGTCTTTTTAACGCGGCTCAAGCTTTCAGATTCCAATTCAATAGTACTTCACAATTCCGGCCAGGCTTGGTTAGGAAAAAAATAATAATAATTTTTTTTAGTTGTCTATTAATCAACTACAAAAAAAAAAAAAAAAACCTTTTTTTTTATTTAGAAAAAAAAATTAACTTTCTATAATTAGTTTTTTAGTTTTTGATTAATTTAACAGTTTTGTCCTTAATAATTTAAAAAAATTTAAAATATAAAAAGGTAAGTTTAATTATTTTAAAAAAAGACAAAAAAATTAAGAAATCGATAACTGAATAGTTAAAGAAATACCAAACAGAGCTTAACACTATATCCCAATTCTGACACGATCAACCTCAATCGAAAACTAAGTAACAAGTTAACTCATGTGTCAAATTAACCACGTCAAATAATATATTGGTTACAACTTAATATATCGGGTTCATTTAGCCCGATAAAAAATAACAAAATATAGTAAAAAATGGGATTTGAAATATCTTTTGCATTTGACGTATAACTATCAATTATAATTTTTAGATATGAATAATAAAATATTTTGATTTTTGTGTTAGTTTTTTTGAAAAGAGAAACCATTCAAACAATTTTTTGAATTTTGTTAGAATAGTTTTATTTTTAATTTTTAAAATAAACGATTTTTTTAAACGATTTTTTTTATTCCGTCGGAATGGTTTTTTTATTCTGTCTATCTAAATGATTTTTTTTATTCCGTCAGAATAGTTTTGTGTCAAAATTTATTAAAAGTTGTTAAAAAATTTTTCAAATTTGTAAAAATATTATTGAGATTTGTAAAATATTATTAAAATTTGTAAAAATTTGTTACAATAAATAAATATATATAAATTTATAAAAATTTTATAAATTATAAAAAAATAAAATATATCAGAAAATTTAAAATTTTTAAATATTTTTTATTTCTTCAAACAGGCGTATATAAATAAAATAATATATGAAACTCCAGTTCATTATTACACGATAGAACCGACCCCAACGCTTAAAAAAGCAAAATTCTCGGGTTTTGAAAGTCGTAACCATTTTGTATTATTAAAATAGACCTTACAAGACATTAAATTGAACCAACCCAAAACTCAACTAACCTCATCACATCCTCCAGTGCATGACAACCAGACTAGACAACGTGAGAAATCTCATCCACGTATCATGTGATCCAAGTCTGGCCGGAATTTGGACTCACTGCCCGATTGGCTGCCGCAAAAGTCAGCCTCCATATTTTATACACTTGTTGATATAATATTTATTACACAATTTAGAAAAATTTTTATTATTTCAAAAAAAATTTTACTGCAAAATATTTCGCGAGAAAATGTATATTATTTTTAGACAAGATTTGAAATGTCTAAAAATAATACAGGAGAAGGTGTATTATTTTTAGAGAGGGTTTGAGGATAAAATTAATATATTTGGGATAACACAAGAATAAAAAAGTCATTTGATAATTTTTGATATTATACATTTAACCTTACACATCATTTTTAAAAAATTATACAAACCAAATATTATTTAATATCCCTTCTTAATACCCCATCCAAACCAACTATTTTTTATCCACCCTTTATAAACATCACATTAATGTGAGCCCACCCTCTATAAATAATACCACTTATTATTTCATACGCCCTTCATAAATTAACCTCCTAAAATTTTAGTGGCAACCAATCGACCCCTAAAGGGCTTGTCCCCGGCACTAGCCTGGGGGAGCAATTCCATAGCTCCGTTTGAGAATAATATAACTAATTCTTAGGCATTGTTTGGTTTGTTAAAAAAGAAAAAAATTTAAAAATTTTTAAAATTTATTTTATTGCATAAATTACGAACTCATAACTTATCTCATTTCATCTCGTTTTTTATTACTCTAAACACACCCTTAATCGACTATTCTTTTTTTTTTATTCTTTTTTAAAAGGATTAAATTTATTCTCTTATATTTTAATTTTTTTTTAAATTATAAAAATTTAAAACTGTCAAATTAATAAAAAAACTAAAAAAATTAGGTGGTATTTGATTTCATTTTTTATTTTCTATTTTTTTTTTGTTTTATGTGTTTTATATTTTAAAAATCTCAAAACAAAGAAACAAAAAATGTCTTATTTTTCTTATTTTGGGTTAAAAATAGCTAAAATGATTTTTTGTCATTTTTTATTTTATGTGTTAACTCATTTTCTGTTTTTTAAAATAAAATTTGAAAATATAAGTTACCAAATATGTTTTGAGCTGTTTTCTTTGTTTTCAAAGTATAAAATGAAAAATAAATTCAAAACCGAAAATAAAAGACAAAAAGTGAAAACAAAAAATAGAAAAATAAATCAAATGAG
>JAVXUM010149800.1:0-14761 GCA_035590655.1 Pouteria glomerata
CTTAGATGGCAATATAAATCTAAATTCATCAAACTCACAAAGATTGTTAGAGAAGCAATAAGAAAATTCATTTGTGAATGAAAATCTCAAAAGAAAGAAAAAAAATGAAAAAAAAAAAAGTGCAAATTTAACTCTACTTCTAAAGAAAGAAAAAAAATGAAAAAAAAAAAGTGCAAATTTAACTCTACTTCTACTCTACTTTTATTCAAGGATCCACAATTTTTATTTATTCAAATGGTGGTGGGTCCTTAAGGTCCCACACAAAACTCATGATAAGGTTTCAACCGATGGCCATTCACTTTCAAAATTTGTCCATCCGAAAGATCCTCAATTTCACATGCACCATGTTTGAAAATAGATTTAATGATAAATGGGCCAATCCACCTAGACTTCAACTTTCGAGGGAACAAATGCAATTTTGAGTCATAGAGGATAACTTTTTGACCTTCAATCAAGAATTTCTTCCGGATGTAATTATTATGCAATTTCTTCATTTTGATTTTTGACACTCGAGCATTCTCAAATGTATCTTCCCTTATCTCATCAAGCTCACTGAGTTGCAATTTCCTATGCAGGCCCGCTTTATCAATACTCTCATTCACTTGGCGAATAGCCCAATATAACATATGCTCAATTTCAACCAGGAGATAACATGCTTTACTATAAACTAACCGATATGGAGACATCCCTAAAATGGTTTTATAGGCCGTTCTATAAGCCCACAATGCATCCGTCAATCTAAGGGACCAATCTTTCCTCTCAGGGTTTATAGTCTTTTCTATAATTCTTTTGATCTCCCGGTTGGCCAACTCAGCTTGGCCACTCATCTATGGGTGGTAAGCAGTCCCTACTTTATGAATCACTCCATACTTCCTCATCAAGATCCCCACAGGTTTGTTGCAAAAATGTTTTCCTCAATCACTTATCATAGCACGGGACATTCCAAAACGAGAAAATATGTTTTCCTTCAAAAACTTGAGAACCAACTTGTGGTCATTTGTTTTATTAGGGATCGTTTCAACCCACTTCGACACATAATCAATTGCCACTAAAATGTATTCATTGCCAAAAGAATTAAGGAAGGGCCCCATGAAATCAACCCCCAACAGTCAAAGATCTCTAAAACATAAATGGGGTGTAAGGGCATCATGTTTCTCCTAGTAAGACCTCATAATCTTTGACAACGATCACATGCAACACAAAAAGGCAAAGACATCCTTAAACATGTTAGGCAAATACAAACCACATTGGAGGATCTTTGCAATGATTTTTTTAGCTGAAAAATGGTCGCCACGAGTAAGGGTTTGACAAAATGACATCACACTCGAGGTCTCATTCTCAGAAATGCACCTTCTAATAACCTGATCCGAACAATACTTGAACAAATACGGCTCATTCTAAAAACAATTCCTAATGTCCTGAAAGAATTTCTTTTTATCCAAATGTGTCCAATGAGAAGGAATCTGTCCAGTGGCAAGGTAATTAGCAATGTCTGCATACCATGGTGTATTTGTTTGTGCCTCAGTGCCTACAGCAAACAATTGCTCATCTGAAAAGTGTTTATTAATTGGGGGGTCAAAATGGTTCAGCTCTTGACTCAGTAACTGCGACAAATGGTTAGCCACTACATTCTCAACTTTTTTTTTTGTCTTTAATTTCAATGTCAAACTCTTATAAGAGGAGAATCCAGCGAATTAGCCTAGGTTTAGCATCTTGCTTCGTAAGCAAGTACTTAAGAGTTGCATGATCTGTGTAAATGATAACATATGACCCCACCAAATATGAACAAAATTTATCTAAGGCAAACACCACCGCCAAAAGTTCTTTCTCAGTGGTAGAGTAATTGAGCTATGCCTCATTCAATGTTTTACTTGCATAAGAGATTACATGAGGTTTCTTATCCACTCTTTGTCCCAATACCGCACCTAAGGCATAGTCACTAGCATCACACATCAACTCAAAGGGTAAAGACTAATTAGGTACTTGCAAAATAGGAGCCGATGTAAGACTACTCTTAAGTTTGTCAAAAGCTTCTTGACATTGTGATGTCCATTCAAATGGGACATCTTAAGAAAGGAGTTGTGTCAAGGGCTTTGCTAGTGAGCTAAAGGGTGAAATGAACCTACGATGGAAACCTGCAAATCCTAAGAGAGATTGAATATCTTTGACACATCTAGGGGTAGACAACAATTGAATGACTTCTATTTTAGCTCTATCAACCTCTATCCCCTTATAAGACACAACATGTTCTAGGACAATCCCTTGAGTGACCATGAATTAGCATTTTTCCTAATTGAGCACAAGACACTTTTCCTCTCACATTTGTAACACTTTCCTCAAATTCTCAAGACACAACTCAAAACTGTCTCCATATACCGAAAAGTCGTCCATGAAAACCTCTAGAAAATCTTTGACCATATCACGAAAGATGCTCATCATGCACCTTTGGAACATGGCAGGAGCATTGCACAACTCAAAAGGCATGCATCGATAAGTAAAAGTTCCAAAGAGACATGTGAAAGTAGTCTTATCTTGTTCGGTTAGAGCATTTTCAATTTGGTTATATCCAGAATAACCATTAAGAAAGCAATAAAAAGGTCATCCTGATGCTCTCTCCAAGACTTGATCCAAGAAAGGCAAGGGAAAATGATCCTTCCTAGTCACGGCATTCAATTTGCGATAATCAATGCACATGCGCCGTCCCGACACTCTCTCTAAGACTACTGTGACTCTAGATTTCTTGGGGATGACTTGGGTAGGACTAACCCATTTGGAATCAGAAATAAGATATATTATCCCAGCATCTAATAGTTTTAAGACCTCTCCCTTAACTACCTCTTTCATGTTGGGATTTAATCTTCTTTGAGGTTGTCTAACTGGCTTTGCTCCCTTCTCAAGATAAATGGAATGTGTACACTCAAGAGGGCTAATCCCATGGAGGTCGGCCATAGTCCACCCAATTGCTTTCTTATGGTTTCTCAAAAGCTCAACAAGACTTTTCTCCTGATCATTGGAAAGTTGAGATGAAATAACCACTGGGAATGACTCATCTTCACCCAAGAAAGCATACTTGAGTTCACTAAGAAGTGGTTTCCTATCTGGCTTAGGAGGTTTCTCTAGTGAAGACACAGGTTTGACTAAAGAATAAGAGATAGGTTCAAAAGATTGACTAGATTGAGCTATGGACATGACTGGGGCACTATCTAACTAATCTAACACTTCTCGTACATCATCATCTCCTACCTCATCAACATAATCATTACCCTCACTAAGCATCAATATTTTCTCTAGAGGATCTCCTATGAACTATCTCTTAAAGTACTCCTCTGTGATTGTTTGAATGTAATCCACCTCCCTTATGTCTTCCTCTTCCTCCATAAGCTGCCTAGTGACTCTAAAGATATTCATCTCAGCCGTTAGATTCCCGAAAGAAATTTTCATAAGACTATTTCTGTAATTGATAACAGCATTTGTGGTTGCAAGAAAAGGTCTTCCTGAAATGACAAGAACTGGATGAATAGAACCTTGGGGAGTAGGATGAGTGTCTAAGACAATGAAATCTACAAGGTAGTAAAAATTATCAACCTGGATTACTACCACCTCCAAAATACCCCTAGGAATCTTAATCGACCTATCAGCCAATTGCAATGTCACCCTAGTCAGTTTAAGTTCCCCCAAACCCAAATGCTGATAAACTGTGTAAGGGAGAAGGTTGACACTAGCTCCTAAGTCCAATAGAGCTTGCTTCACCTTACGCTCACCTATGACACATGCTATGGTAGGGCACCCTGGGTCATTGTATTTTGGTGGGGTTTTATGTTGGAGAATGGCACTAACCTGTTTTGCTATAAAAGTTCTTTCCTTAACACTCACCCTCCTTTTGACAGTATAAAGATCTTTCAAAAATTTAGAATATGAGGGTATTTGCTTGATGGCATCTGATAGAGGTAGATTGATTCTTACTTGCTTGAAGACATCAAAAATTTCGGAGTTCAACAATTCCTTCTTTGACTTGTTCAATCGGCTTGGGAAAGGTGGTTGGGTTTGAAATCCTATAACTTGTTCTCTCTTTTTATTCTCATTTTTTTTCCTCGACTTCATTTTTCTTCTTGTTTTCACTTATCTCATCTCCTAAAACATCTTCTACCACCTCATCATTCTTCTTACTCTCCTCATCATTATTCCTCATTTTCTTCTTCTACTCTCACCTTGTTCACTACTCTCTCATTTCTCATCATACACTCTTCCCTCTTTCTTATTTATCCTCAACAACCTAGGATCATCAGGCTTTTCAACTACTTTCCCACTCTTCAAGGTAGTAATTGCTTGCACATGTTCTTGGTTTGATTTTTCACCTATGTTCTCACTCGCATGGACTTGCCCCTGAGGATTTGGAATGGTTTGTGAAGGTAACAACTGGAATCTGACTTTGAATAAGCTTGGTCAACTGGTTCCTAATATCTTCAATTGCTCTATTGGTTTGCTCTTGATTCCTAGAATTTTGGTTATTGATACCAATTTGACCTTGCATGAATTGCTAGAGGGTATCCTCCAATGATGACTTCCTAAATGAAGGTTGGAATGAACTAGAAGATGAACCTTGTGCCTGACCTTGAAAAGGATTTGAATTGAATTGTGGAGGGTAAGGTGCACTAGGTTGATCATTTCTCCATGAAAAATTTGGATGATTTCTTAACCTAGGATGATATTGATTAGGAAGGGGAGGTGGTCCTGATTGGGCTTGAGCTTGACTAGGATATTGCTTTGGAAAAGTGTGTCTGTTGTTTGTGTTTGAAGTTTGCCCATACGAAACTTCTTTGAAAGCTAGGACTGTGGGACACTCATCAGTGCTATGATCAGATACCTCACATATAACACATCGCACTTCCTTCTCACTCATCATGTTCACTTTCTTGGTCTCAAGCAACTCTACCTTCCTAGTCAGGGCTGCTATCCTAGCACTCAAGTCATCATTTTCGTTTAACCTCAATCTCCTACTGGATTGTGCTTGGGTTCCCCTAGTCTCTAACTGTGATGGTGATATGATCTCCTAAGTCTTGGCATTTTCAGACAACTCCTCTGAGAACTCATAGGCTTCCTCAGCAGACTTATCTAAGAACTGGCCATTACTTATGGCACCCACTAACTGTTTGTGTTCCGATGGCAAGGAATCATAAAAAAACTACATAAATGCCAAATTGGAAATCCATGATAAGGGCATGCGTTACGCAAATCCTTAAACCTCTCCTATGCATGAAAAATGACTCTCCATGTTGGCATGCAAAGTTCATGATTTGTTTTTGCATCATCAAAGTTCTATGAGCAGGAAAGTATTTTTTAAAAAATTCTACTTACATTTCTCTCTATGTGCCAATAGAACGAGGTTTTAAGGAGTTTAGCCAGATTTTGGCCTTATCCTTCAAAGAAAATGGGAACAAACGCAATCTCACAGTGTTTTCACTTACATTTTGATCCATGCATGTGGCACACACATTCTCAAATTCTTTCATGTATCTGTATGGATTTTCTGAATCTATTCCGTGAAATGTGGGTAACAACTGTATGGTGCTGGGCTTGAATATGATGTTCCTCTGATTTAGAGGAAAAATTATGCCTGAAAAATTAGTTTATCGCATTGGGTGCAACAATTTTCTCAAAGACCGTGCATCTGAAGGAATAACTTCCTCAGCGTCATTTTACCCATTATCTCCTATGTTCTCCATGATATGTGCTAAATCAGTAGAAACTAATGATGATGATGGTGATTGTGGTTCGGATGATGTAGATGATGAAGTCAATGAAAACTCAATGAATTCTTCAGGGGTTTGAAGTTGTGGATGAGATATAGACTGAACTATCCTACCAGACCTAAGATGCATGAACAATATGCACAAATGCACAAGCACAAACAATTTATGAATACTTACTACCACTAGCTTATTTCCAATCAAAAATCAAAAGAGTATGGAACGAAATTATCCAAAAGTGCGCAATTCCATCGTTGGAGATGGTAGTGAAGATCAATCCGCCTAAACCTCCCAAAAAGTCCGTTCACTGTTGGTTAAAACTCCCTGGCAATGGCCCCAAAAGTGCTTGCTCGTCCAATTATCAAATTAATATTGGCTCGACCCCAAGTGCAGGGTGTCTTGTTGAAGCACAATAACCAGTGAGAACCAGATCGTGTCCATAGAGAGCCGTAAGCAAAATCAATGAACCAAACTAATTTGGAAAAGTTTTTGGTATAATTGATCTCACAATGAATGATAGAAAATGATTTAGTTTTAGAATTGATGTGTTGTTTGGAAACTTTTTGATTAAACAATTAAAGGAAAATCTTAGATTCAAAACAAGTCTATAGTGATTTATATATGATTTCAATAGTATATTTTTTTTTTTTTCTTAACCTACCCTTGAAGAAGAAGATTACAAGATAATTCTATAAACCATATTAGAATAATCTATAATTGAATTAACTGCAAATTAAGTTCAAATTATGGTAGAAAAATTTAATCAAACATTTAAAGTGCATGAACCATAGATATGTATATATATGAAATCTAAAATTAGCATCCATCATGTCATTCTTCATGAAAATACAAGATAAATCTAACTAGAAGTCCATACACGTAACCATAGATCATACAAACTAATTATCAATTAAATTCTCAATTCCAATGTTAAAACAAGTCAACTCAAACATAGATTATCCATATAGATCATGAAATCTAACATTAAACTCTTACTGTGAAATTCATATATAAATCATCCATAGAACTTGCCTTGAATCCCAGAGAAGAGACTACTCACGCATGATGAAAGTAAATTTTACTGAAGAAACATCCATTCTATTCATATTCTGGAAAATTGAAACAAAATTTAATAGAAAATGAACTAGATCTACTTTCTCTCTCTAATTTCTCTCTCTACAAATGGAAAATCTGAAAACTGAAATGTACGTAATTGAATCCACTTTCTAACAACCTTACTGTTCTTTATATACAATACAATACTAATGTACGAAATTGTCCCTGCCCATCAGATGAAATTACAAATTTCAGTTAATGCAGAATTGTTCGAATAGTTGTTCAAACGGATGTTCGAACAAACTTCGTGGACTTAGAATTTTTCTTCTAGCTAATTTATGCATGGCTTCTGTTGTTCTAACCAGGGTTCGAACAGAGTATGGTTCAAACAAATGTTCGAACAAACTTCTCAACACTTAAACTTTTCTTCAAATCTTTGACTGCTGCTATCTCTGTTGATCAAACTGCTGTCCGAACAAGGGGTCGTTCGAACCAACTTTTGGACTTAGAATTTTCCACGACTCCAAAATGATGTTACTCTTCTGTTGATCGAACTAAGGTTCGAACCTTATGTGGTTCGAATAGCTTCCTCTATACTTAGCTATTTCTTGCTGATATTCACTTGTCATGTCCTCCGTGGTTAGAACCACTGTTCGAATAGCTTATGGTTTGAACCCCTATTCGAACCATTGTTCTGATTTCCTGCTTCAGGTGCAATTTTTGCTATCTTTATCCCCAAGCACCTGCAATCCACAATAATTCCTCATGAATATATTGAATTTGATTTTTTTTTTCTTTTTATCACATAAATCCACGTATCAATCCTCAGTTTGAAGTTTATGGTTGTACTTTTTATAGTTCAATCAGCAAACAGCACTTAATCAACATTAATTAGGTAAACATTTTCATAATACAACCATGTTCATAATCATTATACCGTTTTAAATTAAATAGTATCTTAGCCATGAATTCACAATTTCATTCTAAATAATACTCATCATATCAATCACAACACTCATTACAATATCATATTATGGGTTAGGTACTTTACAAGGTTAGTTTGTGGCCATAGAACTACACCTAAATAATCCAAATAGCTTTGGTCCTATAGTTCTAGTTTATCAATAGCCTCAGTCTTAAGTCCAAGTCTATCAAATCAATCTCTAAACCTCAGTGTCATGGGGAACAATTGGTCCTGGAGTCCTAATTGTATAGATAGCCCTAGTTTTCTAATCCCAATCTATCATTCGATGGCCCTGGTTCCTCAGTCCTAGTCTATCGATAACTTTGGTCCCATAATCCCAGTCTATCAAATCTTACCTTAATATATTAAATATACACTAATGCAAGTCGTATATAGACTTTATAGGTTTCTAACCTACGAGTTATGCTAAACTACCCTGCGCAGGTTTCGAGGTGTTTGACTCTTAGACTCTAGAACCTACTCTTTCTAGTACCCTTAATGACCTTAATATCATAAATCAATCTCAATAAATATCTTTTAATTAACAGCATATCATACACAAGATTCTCCCTAAATTAGATTCCTTGTGTTCAACCTTCACTTTATAAGTTTTATGAAGTATAATGTATCCCAGGCCTAAGTTTCATGTTGCCCATACATGCTTTTGTTTAATCAAGTAAACAAATCCACATAAACTCACATTATCACATGTTTAAAAGGCATAAGATTAACCGGAACAAGAACCTAAACAACATTCATATGTCAAAACAACGGCATAAAATAATTCCTATTATTTTAAAATAAAAAGTATTTAAAAAATTTTAAAAATTTAAGGAAAACAATGGACCTCGCAGCCTGGGCGCAAGTAGCCGGAGGCTTCGAGTCATTAACAATATACGCCATAGCCTAGGTAAAGGTAGCTCGAAGCTTTGAGTACCCTAATTTTGTTACACCCCAGATCTAGTGACCCGAGGGGTGAGTGATAATGACATATATAATATGCACTAATGATATAATTACCATGACCAGAGCAACACAACAGACACGTAGTGAACCCACAACATAAAACAAAATAAAGTAATTAGACCTAGACCACTGTCAAGTCTTCATGTCCCACATATTACCATCATTAATGTATCACATTGGCCTTATGGCCTTTACAACTCAAAATCAATTAATTATCTCTAAATCATTATCATTACAGTTTCAAAAGAATATGTAACATAAATAACAAAAATAAGTCTAAGTGTTGAATGACTCATGCATTTGCTCTCCTATCTTTGCCCTTATACCCACCTAATTATCTCGGTTAGTTCCTGTAATAGAATCTGTAGATATGTGAGCACTAGTTCTCTTGTACCCGTGAAACTTCATAATAGCATATATAAGATATAACGCAATAATAATAATTATTCATGAATTTAATAATTTCAATCCATTCATAACATATATCTAAACCAAATATCACGACTGAAGTATATATATACACTTATAAATTTTAATATATTGACAATGCTTATTCTAAAGTCAAACACAACAATCATGAAATGCATACACAAGGTTGCCATAGTATAATCCTCAAATTCAATAACAAATCAACATTTAGTTCTCAACATATGAATTATTAACATCACATCATCACACTATTACATTCATCATCATTTGATCACATAATCATCAAATAATTCATAGAGGATGGGTACACAACTTATCATCATTTAGGACTACTATCCTAGGCCATGATTAGTTAATCATATATCGTTTTTATGGAACAACCTCCAATGGAAATGATAAACTAGTAAGCATGTTATGGGTTACTAACCCACTGGCATGTACACCTAACCCTGCGTAGATTCTAAGACTTTCAACTTGAGGGTAAAACTCAAGACCCTTCTTATTTTTCCACATATTCTACCATAACCCCCGGCACATCATCAAACACATGATCTCATTTAAATATCCTCAATCATCTTAAACTTTCTACCACAACATATAATCACATTCCCATTTACCATGAATCTCTTCATAGTCATCATCTTATTAATACTATTATCACAAAACATTATGAAACAATTAATGTCATTAATTCATATTATAAACCAAACTCTTATTAATTAATCAAAGTATTATGTTCAAAGAATTCCTCTTAAGTAATTTAACAATGTTATTACTTTATAAGTCAGTGGATAAGATGTTACTAATAAAATTTATAAGTTTGACAATTTCTGGGGGGTCCTGGCCCCACTGTGGAACCCGGGCGGCCTACTGTAACAACCAAGACTTTACAAGTAAGCCTGGGCGCCCCACTTATGAACTCAAGCACCCCACTGATTCACCCAAGACTAGCTAAGCCAGCCCGGGGCCCAACTCATGAACCTGGGTGCCCCACTGTTTCCTAGCACAAAAACCTTCCATGGTTTGATCCAAAAAAGCAAGTTCTAGGTTTCCAATCTTTTTCTTATACCATATATAGTTAAAAGCAAGATTTCTAAATGTATTCTAATGTCAATAATGTTCTAAAACCTAATAAAATCTGACCCTTCTCATCACATCCTATCCATGTAAAAATCTAGGTTTCAAACTCACAACACTTTTACAAAACTATTTTTCCTTCATTAATCTATCATCTCATGCTACTCTACTTTTAGTTAATCTTCATAAAATTATATTCTTTACATGTATATATATACTAAAAGAAGTAAAAAACACTCTACCTCAAGCTTGAGCTAAGAAAAGTAACAAGAAGGTATGCTCTTAGTTTCCAACTTTTAGTAACTCCAACTCCCTCTTCTTCAATTCTTCCTTCTTTGATTCAAATCACTCACAACACCTAAAGAAAATATAATCTCTTGAATATATTTCTAACATTTGATCCTATACTAAACTTAGAGTTGGATCAATATTAGAAGAACTTACCAAAATGAAGTTCTTTCTTATCTCTTCTTGGTTTCTTCTTCTTTCGCTAAATTTTTCATTCTTTTTTCTCTATTTTTCTTTGCTTCTTCTCCCGATTTCTTCATTCTCAACTCTTAATTTCTCTTCTTTTCTCTTCTCTCCCACTCACATATACATATATGTATAATAATAAGGGTTCTCAGCAGATTATAAGGCTCTCCCATACCCCTAGCACGTCCATAAGGACGCATGACCATTCCTTCCACTGTTTAACCCATGCTATGTCAGATAGGTCAATTTCTATCACGGTGGGGCACTCCAATGGGCAGCCTAGGCGCTCTAGTTGGGATCCCAAGTAGCCACCCCTGTACCTTGGGTGCACTTCTGTAAATGCCAATGCTAACTATCATTTGGACACAAACCCAGGTGCCCCACCCCTACACTCGAGCGCCCTACTGGGTTTTCTCATGACCAGAATTGAGTTTCTATGCTAGTTAACCAATCCATTTTCAAAATCTTGACTCTAATACATACCAAATGACCAATACAACTTAATTAATACATAACCAAATCCAACAAGTTTTATATCATAGATTTATATTTATACTACTATCCGAGATATTACAAATTTTTAGTTTTTTGAAAAAATCTAGAATTTCTCACAGCTTGCCCATAGGCAGCCTGAAGCATTAACCTTCATTTTTTAAAAATTTTACATAATTTAAAACAAGAAATGAATATTTTCAAAACATCAAATGTATGATTTTCCCAAATCAAAACATGTATAAAACTATTTTTAATGAAAATAAAACATGGATTATTTCATTTATTCATTTAATTAATTATAAAACTAGAATATATAATAAATCAAAACATGTATCACATATCTATCCTCAAACATGTCTAAAGCATGGATTTTTAACATATTTACATTTACCTTGCAATATCTCAGATCAAATCTCATAATTTCATATAGCACATTCAAAAAGAACATAGCACATATTTCCAACATATGTACATATTCAAACAAACAAACTTTTTGCAACAATTTAAGAAAAATAATCTTATATGCTAGCCCCACCTACCTCACTAGACATGTAGACAATCAGTGTGCATTACGTTACTACCAACTCAAGTTGGTCATTTTTCTCTTTATGAAAAACTTTGGTGAGAATCTTACTCTGAACCACTTATGGATCTGACCTAGACGCACTCTGAAGAATTGCAGGAGGAACCCTTTCTCTTTTTTTTTTTCCTTACACGATCATGCTAGTATAACACAATGGCTCTTCTCTTTCTGTCTAGATAAGATATTTGGGGAAAAATATGAAGACTAAGTGTGAATGGGTATATATAAACAAACTAGATATCCCAAATCTCACTCATAGATACATGAATCCCTCTTAACTCCTCTATCAAAACCTACCCCAAGCTTCTCATATAAGCCTTGTTTTGAATTCTTGTTAGCCAACCTTTGGCCCCCTCATATTTCATTAACTTTTGCCACAACTTCAGCCAATGGGATCATACCTCCCTATCAACCAACGAAAACACAAGCACATTCTTTCTCACCCTATAGGAATACACACAACCTTATATATATATATATATATATAAATACACATGCATGTAGACAAAAATAATTTACTAGGCTTGCACATTAAATAAATACATGTGTCATAGTAAATAAATTTAACAAAACAGAAATTAAAATAAAAATAAAATTTGTAATAAATTAAACACAAAAATATGGGTCTTTGCAAGAAATATATCACCTTTTTAACAATTATCTCAATATCACTTAAGAAGAAGAAGATAGAAGATGACTCACATAAGACATCATCAGTGGCAGTGGCAAAACAATTTGCATAGGTGGACTATGAAGAAGATGCACGAGACGAGGCTAATTGTTGAGGACATTCAAAGGTATAATGACCAGTACTAGTCTAGTGATAGTAGGGCCAAACATGAATAAGGCAGCAATGAAAAAAATGGGGAGAACTATTGTTATAATTACAGTGGACTCCAGTTGATGAACGAAGGCGAGTTGATTGGAATTTCCGGACTGATTGTAATTACCACCATGATACAAAGTAGATGAACCTCCCTGAGATGAACGACAAGACAAATAGTGTTAAGGGTTTTATAAGTCCCTAGTTAAGTCTTTTCAAACAGAAGTTTTAAACTAGCTTGATCCAAGATCGAAAAAGGATTGTGATGTAATAACGATGGTTGAATAGAGTTAAAAGTCTCCATAAGAGACATAGGAAACATTATTAGACGTTGTCATATTAACAAATTTAGCATTTCAAAATTGTTTGGTGTGGTGAAAAATTCGTAATTCGAGAATTATTTAGGATAATTCAGAAAAAAGCATAAAAAATCTCGGTATGACACTCCAATTCATTAAAAACATTGGGAATAATTTCAAAATAATTCAAAAAAATATATATCATTAGTTTTTCTATGACCATAACATTTTTTTATCAAGTATTTTTTTTTATTATATCTTGAATTGTAGTTACATAGATAAAAAATTAATCATAAAATTATATGCAAAAATAATGAACCAAAAAAATAACCTACAATTTTTTTATATGTGTTTGTTATTAACATATGCAAATATAAATGACTATTTTATGTAAATTTAAAAAGTATTATAAAAATTATTTTTATTATGTACATAAGTATAATTGTTTCTATTATTATATAATAGGTGTAGTTATAAAATTTTATCGTGATATAATGTATTTGATAGGTTATATAGACAAATTAATTTATCAAATAAATAACAAATAAATATAGAGTCACAAAATAATTCTTTAGTGTTAATTTTTTTTTGTTTTTTTGTTTGCATGGTTCATTTATTCAATAATTTGAACATAGTCAACTGAAATACGAAAAAATATATATACTTATTATATTTTTATCATATCTATCATATATGTATACACAAATGGTTAATAATTATAAAGTATGTCTAAGATATAATTATATATCTTATATCTAGATAATTATTTTTAATTAAATTGAAAGAAAATCAAAACTATTTCTATTGATGACAACATTGAAAGCTTAAAGGCATCGCTTCGATTCTAGTGCCACAGCTAAGTTTTTTTTTTTTAGTTTGTACTTAGTTATTAGTGTAATTATACTATTAGATAATTTAGGTTTTTAATATCGCATGCAAGGTAAAATAGAGTATGTTTGGAGTGACAAGAGATTGGATAGCTTTACGAGATTTATGAATTTATCACGAAATTTGTAATCATTGGTAAGTTATCAAGATATTTTCATTTTCTCATTAGTTAATTGAATTTTTAAATTTTTATCAAAATCTCGTGAATATATCAGAAAAATTAAAAATCTTAGAGAATTTTGTTACTATAGACGCCAGTTATGATAAGAGGTAAACTTGGTAGCATTATTTGAGTAAGACCAAATAGGCTCTTAAGGGGTTAACTGGTACCAAATGGCATACATTTGAGATAGGAAAAGATAAATGGATTGATCAAATTCTTGTCTTGTAATACCCTCGCTTTGTTATGAATTTGAGCCACTCTTTGATGAAATTGAACTCTAAATTTGGAGGGCATTCAAGCTATGGATTTCAGATGCCTTGGAGATGCTTTTGTGTTTCTGAATTTGAACCTAATGGTAGAATGGAATTGGAGTATGTTTCAAATTCAAACATGACGCAAGCTCACATGAGTGATTTGTTAAGAGCCTAAATAAGTGCAAGACTTGATAATTTCAACCTATTAGCCACCCTAATTGCAATTAAGTGATGAGAATTAATTTTGAGAGCAAAGAGAAGTGTTTAATATTAAATCTAGAACACATGCATAAGGTGGTGTTTTCTTTTAGCAAGATTGGGATATGTTGGGAATTAACGGAAAAGAAGAAATTGGATTTAATTCTAACCAAGAATGGAATTGATCTAATTTTGACCAAGCTAAGGTGCCTAGGTGGGAGCATTGACCGGCCATGGAAGCCACATGAATTGGTTTGGGAAATGGTTTGTCGGATGGGCATAATGGAAGACTTTTGTCTTTTTCTCATGTGAATTCAATTTTGACCAATTTAAGATCTTAATTTT
>JAVXUM010149808.1:0-14760 GCA_035590655.1 Pouteria glomerata
TGTCTTCTTTAAGCTAAGTTTAAGTTCTAAGAAAGTTCTTTAGCTTAGAGTTCAAGTTGAGTTCAAAACGCATCAAATTTCCAAGTGTATGCATTTTGAAAGTTTAAGGTATTACAGCATGCAAAGCCTTGGGGCTCATTAAGAGCACATGTTAAGAGGCAAGCCAAGCCTTGGGGCATGTCAAGCACCATGCCAAGGGGCATGCCAGTCAATGATAAGTAGCTTACCAAGCTCTTAAGCACAATGCAAAAGGGTAAGCTAAGCAACACCAAGAAGCATGCCAACCCTTAGGGCATGTCAGGCACAATGACAAAGGGCATGCTAAGCAATGCCAAGAAGCATGCCAAGCCATGGGCTTTTAAAGCCCCATGACAAGGGGCATGTCAAGCAATGCCAAGGAGCATGCCAAGCCCTAGAGCCTCTCAAGCACAATGCAATGGGCTTGCTAAGTAATGCTAAGGAGCATGCCAAGCCCTAAAACTTCATAAGCACAATGCTAAGGGGCTTGTCAAGAGTAATGCAAAAGCATGATAAGTTATGGGCTTGTCAAGCATAATGGAAAGAGATGTACCAAGCCATGTGGCATGTCAAGCACAACGCCAACGGGCATGCTAAGCAGCATGCCAAGATTAGGGCATGGCCAATATAATGCCAAATGGTGGGCTGAGCCTTGGGGCATGTCAAGTGCAATGTCATGGGGCATACCAAGCAATGCCAAATGGCATGCCAAGCCTTGGGCATGTTAAACACAATGCCAATGGGCATGCCAAGTAATGCCAAGGAGCACGCTAAGCTATAGGCTTCTGAAGCTCCATACTAAGTGGCATGCTAAGCCATGCCAAGGAGAATGCTAAGCCTTAGAGTCGCTCAAGCACAATGCCAATGGGCATGCTAAGTAATGCCAAGTAGCGTGCCCAGTCCTTAGGGTTCTTAAGCATAATGCCAAGGGGCATACCAAGTTTCAAGGCTTATCAAGAGTAATGAGAAAGTATGGTAAGTTATAGGCTTGTCAGGCACAAAGCCACGGGGTGTTCTAATCCTTGCGGCATGTCAAGCACAGTGCTGGGTTAGGGCAAGCAACGTGCTAAGATTGAGGCATGTCAAACACAATGCCAAGGGGCATGCCAAGTCCTGGGGCTTATCAAAAGCACATGTTAAGAGGCATGCCAAGCCTTAGGGCATGTCAAGCACAATGCCGAGGGGCATACCAGTCAATGCCAAGGAGCTTATCGAGTCTCTTAGGTACAACGCATAGGGGCAAACCAAGCAATGCCAAGATTTAGTGCAGGTTGGGCACAATGGCAAGGGGCATGCCAAGCAATGCCAAGGAGCACGCCAAGTCATAGACTTTTGAGGCACAATGACAAGGGGCATGTTAAGCAATGACAAGGGGCATGTTAAGCAATAGAGCTTTTCAAGCATAATGCCAATGGGCATCCTAAGCGATGCTAGGGTGCATGCTAAGCCCTAAAACTTCATAAGCACAACGCAAAAGGGTTTGTCGGGAGTAATACAAAAGCATAGAAAGTCATAGGCTTGTCAAGCACAATGGTAAGGGATGCAGTAAGCCTTGTGGCATGTTAGGCACAATACCAATGGCCAGGCCAAGCATGTCTAATATAATACTAAGTGGAAGGCTAAGCTCTGGGGCATATCAAGCACGATGTCGAAGGGTATGCCAAGCAATGCCAAATGGCATGCCAAGTCTTGGGGCTTTTTAAGCATCATGCTAAAGGGCTAGACAAGCAACGCTAAGGGGCATGCTAAGCCTTGGACATGTCAAACACAATGCCAATGGGCATGCCAAGTAATGCCAAGGAGCATGCCAAGCCATGGGCTTCTGAAGCTCAATGCCAAGAGGCATGCCAAGCAATGCCAAGGGGAATTCCAAGCCTTGGGCCTACTTAAGCACAATACTAATAGGCATGCTAAGCAATGCCATGTAGCATGCCCAATCCCAATGCTTCTAAAGAAAAATGCCAAGGGGCATACCAAGTCCCAAGGCTTATCAAGAGTTATGAAAAAGCAAAGCAAGTTTTGGGCTTGTCAAGCACAAAGCCACAGGGTGTGCCGAGCCCTGTGACATGTCAAGCACAATGCTAAGGGTCACCCTAAGTAACGTGCTAAGATTGGGGCATGCCAGACATAATGTCAAGGGGCATGTCAAGCCTTGGGGCTCATTAAAAGCACATGTCAAGTGGCATGCCAAGCCTCGGGGTAGGTCAAGCATAATGCCAATAGGCATGCCAAGCATTGTGCTAAGATTGGGGCTTATCTAACACAATGCTAAGTGGCAGGCCAAGCCTTAGAGCATGTCAAATGCCATGTCGAGGGGCATTCCAAGCAACACCAAAGAAAATACCAACCCTTGGGGCTTCCTAAGCATAATGCCAAAGGGTAAACCAAGCAATGCCAAGAGGTATGCCAACCTTGAGTATGTCAAACACAATGCCAAGAGGTATGACAAGTAATGCCAAGGTGCATGCAGGCCACAGACTTCTGATGCTCAATGCCAAGAGGCATGCCAAGCAATGCCAAAAAGAATGCCAAGCCATGGGGTCGCTCAAGCACAATGCGAATGGGCATGCCAAGCAATGATAAGTAGAATGCCAAGCCCTAAGGCTTCTTAAGCACAATACCAAAAGGCATACCAAGTCCTGAGGCTTGTCATGAGCAATACAAAAACATGGCAAGTTGTGGGCTTATCAAGCACATTGCCACGGGGCATGCTAAGCCTTGCAGCATGTCAAGCATAATGGCAAGGATCATGCCAAGCAACGTGCCAAGATTAACGTATGTCAAACACATTGCCAGAGGGCATGCCAAGATTAGGATATGTCAAACACAATGCCAAGGGGCATGCCAAGCCTTGGGGCACATCAAGAGCACATGTTAAGAGGCACGCCAAGTGTTGGGGCATGCCAAGCAATGCCAAAGAGCTTACCAAGCCTCTCAAGCACAATGTTAATAAGCATGTTAAGTCCCATAGCTTCTTAAGCACAATGTTAAGGGACATGCCAAGTCTTTGGCCTTATCAAGAGCAATATAAAAGTAATGCAAGTTGTGGGCATGTAAAGCACATTGCCAATGGTCATACCAAGCAGTGTGCCAAGCTTGGGGCATGTCAAATTTAATGTCAAGGGTCATGCAATGAAATGTGATTCTGCACCAATGTGCATGGGGGGTTTTAGGCCTAAATGGCCATTATGACTCCTCGACCTTGGGCAATGTCCATTCTTGGCACCTTAATGAAGGGTTAAAATGCATATAATAGAGGATAAATGTCTGAAGCAATGTTGATACTGCATGCCACGTCCACCGGCACTCGTCGAATGTCTTTAGCGTGCTTGCTCGAGGTGATAGGGCATACCTTGGGTGTCCCTTGGGCCACGGTCGACGGCATGACATGAAAAAGAAGCCGTTAGGAGACATGGTAGGGGATTTCAAGGGCATGGTCAAGAGGCATGGCAAGCCCCGCGAGTTGTCAGAGCAATGCCAAGGGGTATTGGCAAGCTGTTGGACCTGTCAAGCACTATAGCCAAGGGGAATGCTCAGCCCCGTGTCCTGACAAGAGAAGGGCTATGCCAAGCTTGAGCATATCTAACATGATGCCATGATAGGCGAGTTTACACCAAGGTACACGGGTGGGGTGTCGTTTCACCAAAAATATCCATTATGACTCCTTGAACCTAGTAGTGTCCGTTCCTGCCACCTCAAATAAGGCTTAAAATGCATATCTAAGGGGCTGGGTCTCCATAGAAAGCTTGGCATAACATTCCACACCCCCTGACACTCATCGAGTGTCCGTATCATCTTTACCTGAGGTGATACGACACACCTTGAGAGTCTCTTAGGCCATGGTTGACGGTATGACAAATGAGAGAAGCCATCAGGGGACATGGTCGGGGGATTTCAAAGAGCATGGCTAGAGGCATGGCAAGCCCTGTGGGTTACTTGGAGCAGGGCCAAGTGACGTTGGCAAACTATTAGGCCCATCAAGCACGATGCTGAGGGGTATGCTCGGCCTCATGTCCCATCGAGAAAAAGGGCTATCCCATGCTTAGGGCACATCTAACGTGGTGCCACGATAGGCAGCTTTGCACTAAGGTGTATGGGTGGGGGGCTGTTACGCTAAAAATGGCATTTTGACTCTCAACCCTAGTAGTGTTCGTTCCTACCACCTTAAAGAAGGCTCGAAATGCATATATAAATGGTGGGTGTCTGCAGCAAGGCTAGCACGACATGCCACACCCCCAGTTCTTGTTGAGTGTCCTTGGCATTCTTACATGAGGTGTTGGGATACACCTTAGGCGTCCTTTGGGCCACAGTCAATGGCACGACATACGAGAGAAGCCATCAGTGGATGTAGTCAAGGGATTTCAAGAGCATGGCCAAAAGACATAGCAAGCCCTGCAAGTTACTTAGAGCAATGCCAAGGGGCGTTTGACAAGCTGTTAGGCCTACCAAGCATGATACCAAGGGGTGCACCTGGCCTTATGGCATGTTTAGCACATTGCCACAATGGGAGATTTTGCACTAAATGCACCAGTTTAGGGGTCGTTACGCCCAATAATGGCCATTATGACTCCTCAGCCCTAGTAGTGACTCCTTAACCCTAGTAGTGTCTGCTCTAGCCACCTCAAAAAAGGCTTAAAATGCATATATAACGGTGTGGGAGTTCTTAGCACGGTTAACATAGCATGACACAGTCCCCGACACTCATTGAGTGCCCCTTATAGCATATGTGCGTGGTTTCTCAAGATGGGCACTATAGCTTCCTCTTTAAAACGACATTTTGTGAGATGGGTAAACTTTGGTCTTTCAATAGGAGGCATTTTCCTTAGTGAAGTCCAGGGCATTTCTTATCGGGGTGGGCTGGCTTCCTCTTTGGAGGGGCCATCTTGAGCTTTGCTTATTATGGTTGGTTAACTCGATTTATTGTCGCACCAATTGGTGCTGGTGTCACTTTCCCTTGATGTCTTTTCATTATCCATGGGCTACTCTTGTAGTTCGTTAAGGTATGTTTTGGTTAGGAAGAGTCCTTACACAATGTACGTCATGGTGTGTGAGTGGTGATGGGATCGTGTGCATTGGTTGGCTCCCTGCTTGCGTAGCAAACTACCCTTGTGTGGTTCCTCTTCAGTTGCACTTCATGGGCGATTCATGCCTTGAGCGTGTTGGTGTTCTTGTGCTGCATGCCTAAGGTGACAAATTTACCATAAATGAGTCCTAATTTTCATCTCTCACCAATTCGTGGTGTTAGGTTGACGTGGAAGTACTACCTATTCTCCTTGAATGCTTTGTCCTTTTACATTGCAATCATGGTTGCTACTAGTTCCTCAGATGTAGAATTTTTGAAAGGTGCACAGTATGTTACTGTCGTTTACCCACAAAGCATTCATTGATTGATGCATACAATGGTTATGCCCATCTTGGTCCCCTCTTTAACTAGTTTAGATGGGGCTTATGCAATGCTAGCATCGCGAAGGAATGCTACCTGGTTGATCCTGCCTATAGTCATATGCTTGTCTCAAGGAATGCTACCTGGTTGATCCTGCCTTTGTGCCGGCGATGCATTAGTCAAATTTTTGTCTTAGCAACTTTAGATGGTAGGATAGTGGCCTACTATGGGGGTGATGGGTAATGGAGAATTAGAATTTGATTCCGAAGAGGGAGCCTGAAAAACGGCTACCATATTCAAGGAAGGCAGTAGGTGTACAAACTTCCCAATCTTGACATGGGGAGGTAGCGATAATAAGTAACAATATCGGGCTCATTGAGTCTAGTAATTGGAATGAGTACAATCTAAATCCCTTAACGAGGATCTATTGGAGGGCAAGTTTGGTGACAATAGTTGAGGTAATTCCAGTCGTGGGGAAATTTACTAGGTCCAGATGTAGTAAGGATTGATAGACTAAGAGATCTTTCTTGATTCTATGAGTGGTGGTGCATGGTCGTGCTTTAAGTTGTTGCGGTTAAAAAGCTCGTAATTGGACTTTGGGATGGGTCAATCGGTTTACCCTTGGGTGTACACTGATCATCTTGTCCCTTCTATTGGCAATGCACCCTTGGCCTTAATTGGCCGGGTCATGCCTCTAATGCTATTACTTTAAAGAAATTAGAGTGTTCGAAGCAAGCCTACACTCCAGATACATTAACATAGGATAACATCATAGGATTTCAATCATATTACGTTGGCCTTCGGGATCAGGGTAATGATTAACAGGGATAGTCAAGGGCATTCGTATTTCACAGTCAAAGGTGAAATTCTTAGATTTTTGAAAGACGAACATCTGTGAAAGCATTTGCCAAGGATGTTTTCATTAATCAAGAATAAAAGTTAGGGGCTTGAAGATAAACAGATACTGTCCTAGTTGCAACCATAAACGATGCCGACCAGATATCAGCGGATGTTTCTTTTAAGACTCCAATAGTACCTTATGAGAAATTAAAGTTTTTGGGTTCCAGGGGGAACATGGTCGCAAGACTAAAACTTAAAGAAATTGATAGAAGGGCACCACCAGGTGTGGAGCTTGTGGCTTAATTTGACTCAACACAAGGAAACTTACTAGGTCCAGACATAGTAAGAATTAATAGACTGAGAGTTTTTCTTGATTCTATGGGTGATGGTGCATGGTTGTTCTTTGTTGATGGATCGATTTGTCTGGTTAATTTTGTTAACAAATGTGACCTTAGCCTGCTAACTCGCTATATGGAGGTGACCTCCACAACTAGCTTCTTAGAGGGACTATGTAATGGAAGCCTAACTTCTAGCTAGCCAAACCAATTATGCAAACTATGTCTACGAAAGTTAAAGTTTTATTCATATAATTCTCTATTTTGTGCATACAAATGATCTGCTTTATATATGGCTATAACTTCCCACCCAAACAGATCCTAACTACCAGTAAGATTGGGCGACTGCCTATAACTGCTATATGATCATATATAACTACTACATAGACAGTGCTAACTGCCTATCTAATACAAATAATAACTAATGGTGGCTTCTATGATGTGCTGGCAGCATTTTCCATAGGCAACTGCTGTTCTAATTGCTTCTGTAACTGCTGTTCAGATATGAATAATTACTACATTGGTTGCTTTTGGGCTATCACATGTTAATTGGCCTTGTCCACTGATGTGGTTGATGGTGTTAAGCTACTAGCATGGCATTGCTAGTCTATCCCTTGATGCTTTACAAGAGTGCTCACGAATGCTAAGGCATTATTATAATGTTATTGCTTAGCTTTCACGTGGCTAACCTCAATGTTGTCTTTGATGGCCATAGTTTGTTGTTATGGCTTATTGGCATGCCCTTGTGCTGTTGATTAGGTTGGTTAGCTAGATGAGTTCCTAATATGCCTCTTCCATTTGGCAAACACCTTGTCCTTAAGGTGGAATTTGGGGAATTGTTACTTCAAGTTATTAGCCTTTTTTCATGCGGCTTCCTTTAGTCGTAATAGTTGCTATTAACTTTTCAATAGTCAAGCACTTGTAAAGGCTTGATGATTAGATTGACATCTTTGTCAAACTCTGGAATGTTATGGATAACAAGGCTTGGGTCTCCTATTTTACATTTGAGCAGCGAGACATGAAAGACAGGATGAATGCCTGTGTCTAGTGGCAGAGCTAACTTGTATGCCACTAAACCTATCTTTTCCAAGATTTCATAGGGTCCGTAATAGTGATGGCCAAGTTAGTAACGTGCCTTCAAAGTCATGGTCTTTTGCTTGCGAGGTCTAATTTTGACATAGACCTATTCTCTAACCTAGAACTGCTCTTCGTGATGACCTTTGCCTGCATAGTTCTTCGTTCTATTGTTCACTTTGAAAAGGTTGTTTTTTAGTTACTTGAGTAATTCATCTCTATCAGTCAATTGCTCGTCCATATAGTTATTTTTTGATGTCCCAGATGGATAGAATACCAAAGTTGGTGGCTTACTTCCATAAAGTGCTTCAAATGGACTTATTTAGGTGGAAATGTGGAAACAGGTATTGTACCAATATTCTGCCCAACTAATTTGGTCTTTCTAGCGCCATGGATTATTCTATGTAAAGCAGCACAGATATTGTTCAAGTGATCTATTGGTAACCTCAGGCTGACCATCCATTAGTGGGTTGTAACATGAACTTGTAGCAAGTTTTGATCCTTGCAAATGAAAGAATTCCTTTCAAAAATGACTGGTGAAAATCCTATCATGATCAGTGATCATTGAATGAGGGATTCCATGTAACTTGACTATATTGTCCAAGAATGGTTGAGTAATGGTTTTAGCAGTAAAAAGGGTGAATTGAGGGAAGAAAATGTGCGTATTTGGTGAGTCTGTCCACTATATCCATAATTGCAGTATATCTGCCAGAATTTGGTAGCCCCTCTATGAAATCCATTGTAATATCTTCCCAAACTTGGTCCGGTATAGGCAATGGTTGAAGTAATCCATTGGGTTTTCTTACAATGCTTTTGATGTGCTGGCAGGTGTTACAGGCTACCACACGATGCTTGACATCTCTTTTCATTCTTTCCCAGTGAAAGGATTGTGCCATTTGTTATAGAGTTACGAAATTGCCTTAGTAATTTCTGCCTCAAGTTTCCCATGGATGGAACATAAACTTTTCCTTTGAACAGGATCATGTCATTTCTAACTTTATAGTTTAAAATATGCAGATTATCGTCTTCAATCTTCTGCCTTAATTTTGCATAGTGGGAATCATGGGTTGTGGTATCACAGATTTCCTGCCATATAGACCATATAGGTCCTGTTATGGCCACTAATAAGGGAATGTCTTCACACCTTGACAATTCATCTGCAACTCTATTATTGTGGCTAGGCCTATAGAGTATGCCATACTCAAAATTCATTAATTTTGCCACCTAATTTTGTTGCTTAGGTGTCACAATTCTTTGCTTGAGCATATGCCTCAAGGGTTACTGGCATATGATGATTAAAAATGTTGATAGTTGGAATTAGGAATCTATCCTTGATTATGGCTTCATTAAGTGCCTTATAGTTAGTGTAAAAGCACCATGATCTAACATTCTTTTTTACTAATGGAATAGGCGAGGAGAAAGGATTGGTACTAGGGCAGGTTAATCCATTGCTCAACATCTCACTGACTTGTTTCTCAATTTTAGCCTTTTCAAAGTGAGCATGTCATTGTGGTGCTACGTTGACAACTTGGCTCTTATTCTTCAAATTAATCTTGTGATCAAATGGGCATTTGGGAGTTAATGCCTTAGGTTTTTCTAAGTCAGAATGATACTCTTGTAATAAGTCTTGAATGGCTTGGGGCAATGTATGTAGGTTTGTTGCCCTTGTTAAACTGTCTGTGCTTATTCTGGTTGCAGGGCTATGATTTAATTTGAATGGCATAGCACTCAGCCTTTGATCTTTACAATTTTTGGAAGGCATTAATCTCTATGCCTTTGTTGTATGATGATGGATGCATGATTAGCTTGTACTGCTTTCCTTGCCACTGAAACTCCATAGTCATCTTTTGGTAGTTGAAGATGATATTTCTAATTTGTTCCAGCCACTGCACACCCAAAACAAGATCTATCTTTGATAGAGTAGAGAGTAAAAATCAACATCCATCTTCAATCCTTGGACTTTGATTGGAACAGACTAATACTGCTCTGTGCAAGTCAGTTTCTCGTAACTGGAAACCTAAACATTAAATGGTTCTGTGGTTATGATTGGCAATTTTAAAGTTCCTACAATGGCTGTGTTGATAAAATTGTGTGTTGACCTATTATCTACTAGCACTATAACTTGTTTGTTGCCAACCCATGCATCAATTCTTATGGTCTTGGGTTTGCTAGCACCAGCCGAGGAATGTATGGATATTTCTAGGTCACATTCTTGATCTACAACATCTTCATTCTCACTGTTCTCTTAAGATGAATTTTCCTCAATGATTCTTGTACATCTTTAATAAGGAGTGCTTGGGCAACCTTGCACTACTGTCTTGGGACGAATCCTTTTTTGCAATTGAAACAGAGACCCTTCTCTTATTTCTTTTGCATTTCATCTGAAGATAATATTTTTACTCCCAGAGGTAGGGGCTTCTTCTCCTTACTGTTGTTTAGTTTAAACTTCATTGCTGGATTTAAAGAACTAGGTTGATTGGTGGCTACTGTCATGCCTTTTTTTACACAGAACAGCCAATTGATCATCTTTAGGGCAAGCATACTTCACTATCTACTTCACAATACGAGGCCTAAAGATTTTTACTTCTATTACAATCTCAGAATTGAGGCTACCCAAGAAAGAACCAACGAGGGCTTTTTCTAGCCACCCTTTGACTCACGTGGCAAGTCTTCCAAAAGTTGTCTAGTAGTCTTACAATGAACCAGTCTGCTTGATTTTTGACAGTGCTTCATGATAGCTGGTTGAACATCAATTATAACTCATTTGCCCATTTAAATACATTACACAGAAAACATAAGTGATATAAAATGTATGTTTTCCGTAAAATTCCTTTCCATTACTCGGATTTAGAGCACATGTGGATCATTTTCACTAAAAGGAAGCAAATTGAGATCATTTAGAGGAAGAAAGGAGGAAGACATGGAAAATACTGGAAACATCAAAGTGCAATTGGTAGCTGGTCAATGCCATTTAAGAAGAAGAAGAATTTTCATTTGAATTCAAAAGCAAAAAGGTTAAAATCTTCATTTTTTAAATTCTGGAACTAGGAAATTGTATTCGGATATGCAGATGACATATTCAAATATGGTCGGTTATTGAATCAAATTTTGGAGGGTAGAGCATATTCGAATACAGTCCCAGAGCATTCGAATGAAGGGTTATATCTCAGCAACTGCTTCCACGTGACCTTAACTTTCTCATGTGAAGAAGACCTAAAATAAAGGAATGGCAAATCTGTAATTATAGGGGGAATTACCTAACAGAACAGCGAATTTTTAGGAAGAATGAGTGGAGGGGGACAGCTGACATCAGAATAGACACAAGACCACTACAGAGAATTGGAGAGAGAGGAACCTAATTTTCTGTAGAGAGAGAGTAGGGTAGAGAGAGCTCCATTTTTCCATTTTTCTGCTGTAGTTTCAGATCTGATTTTCAATTTCAATTTCAATTTCAATTTCAAACACTCTTGTAATTAGATTTCAATTGGAAGGAATTTCAATTTTAGATTTCTATTTTTCAATTCAGATTTCAATTTATGTTTTTAATTTCTTAAACATGTTCAGCTGAGTTCTTCTTGGGCCAAGACAAAGACAATTTCCTTTCCAATGAATCTCAAGATGCCGAGTTTCATGGCTTTACTTTGAGTTCTTTGATTTCCAATTTAGTTTGTAATTGATTACTTTAGGAATCATTGGAACAAAACTCGATTAACACTAATTGGTATATCGTATCTGTAAGTTCATAGGTGTTGCTTAACTTAGAACCCTCATGATAATCATATATGTGGGTTGCTAGACTTAGAACTCTTATTGTCTTTAAGATATGTTATGCACATTAAGTGTTTGATCCATAGTTTGTTTCAATTGAAATTAATTTTCCCTAAATATCATTGCAAACTGTGTTGGTGGTTTACAAACTCTTGGCATCTGAGATTGATTTGGATTGAAATTGAACTTGTCTTACCCAATTTTTCAATATTAAGTTTTAGTTAAACTTCATTTCAATTCCAAGAATTACTTCAAAAACCAACAACATTTCCAAATCAAATTTTGTTTTCATTTTAGATTCATGTGGGCTGGTGTTCTTTGCCAATTTATTTATTAGAATCAGCCATTACTGTTGCACTTTAAATCCCGGTGGAGATGACCTAGTACTTACCAGTTTAATTGTGCTAGAACTACACCTTGCACTTGGGGAAGTTTGTCTTGATTTCTTTCACTCAACACATTTATTTTTGAATTTATAATTAGGAGTGAAGTAATTGAGCAACACAAGCAATAACCTTCAAAATTAGTAGGCCCAAAACAATTCAGTATCTTAGCCTTCAAATAACTCCAACACAATTCGTGCTATTGATCTTTATAGATCTTTGATATCCATTGCCACCACTGGTTAACTTCTCTTTCAAGGAAAAATACAACGTAGTCTACCTTCTTCTAACGTGGCATGTGTTGATGCTTGAAGAATTGCTTTACCTGCTTTAACTATGTCACAGGATTGTCTTCACTGAAGAGTTAAACCTTAACTTGAGTTTGGAAATGCCGCATTGTTGCCACTATCATGGTAACGGTTTTGCCCATCTTTGTTGTTGTTGTTCTTGATTTCCATTAACATCTACAAATCATGTTGATTCTCAACTTGTTGCTCGAAAAGAATGGTGTGTGCTTTGGTTGAGACTTCTTCTGCTTCGCTCCCCTTAATTGTTGAGGGCTTTAATAATGGTCTACAGTGACTCCTCAATATGTGCAAATCTGTCATTGTGCTGATTGGCAACATCTGTAATGGATGTTTTCAATTGCTCAATTCGCTCTTTATTGGTTATCGTGGATTTTTTTTTTTTTAGAAAACTAAAGGCTTCCAAGGAAATATCTTTGGGTGGACATTCTCAATGATAACACCAATGATGGAAGCCTAACTTCTAGTTGGCTAAACCAATTATGCAAACTACATTTGCGAAAGTTAAAGTTCTATTCATACAATTCTCTATTTTGTACATACAAGTGATTTACCTTATATATGGAAGCAACCACCCACCTATATAGATCCTAACTACTAGTCAGATAGGGCAACTACCTATAATTGCTGTCTAATCATATATATAGTTGCTACATAGACAATGCTAACTGCCCATCTAATGTAAATAATAACTGATGGTAACTTTTATGATGTGTTTGCAGCATTCTCTGTAGGCAATTGCTGGTCCAATAGCTCCTATAATTGTTGTCCAGACATGAGTAACTACTGTGTTGTTTGCTTTTGTGTTGTCGCATGCTGATTAGCTTTGTCCACTGATGTGGTTGATGATATTAAGCTGCTAGCATGGCATTGCTAGTCTATCCTTTGATGCTACGCTAGAGTGCTCACAAATCCTAAGACATTGTTGTCATGTTCTTGCATGGCTTTCACATGGCTAACCTTAATGCCATCTTTGATGGTCATGGTTTACTGCTGTGTGATTCCACTTATCAAGTGTAATTACATAACTACATTTATGAATAAAAATGGGTAATTATAGTTATTATTTCAAGCATTCTTTAGCATAATTTTATTATTATTTTTGATTGTTATGTACTTTTAATAATGCAGGATAAATAAAGAAATAATCGAGATAAGTAGTTGAGAAGAGGCTGAGCAGAATACTACCATTCGGATACTCCGGCAGTCCATTCTGACAGCAGCACAGAGGAAGAGAAATTAAAGTGAAATGCTCACTGCTGTCCGGACGCCAGAGGCACGGACAGTCAGAAGTTGTAGGTTTAGGGTTTGTGTTTGGAGGTTATAAAAAGGCCACTTGTGGCCATTTTGGGGGATCGTTTTTCTTTTCTTTTCATGCTTTACTTTCAAAACATAGCTTTAGTTTTATAGTCCTTGATTTGGAGAAAGAAAAGTCACACATTTTTGTCTTCGCTTTACGCATACGGTATTGTTTTCGCTTTCGCTTTAAGCTTTCGTATTCTTTTTCACTTTCGCTTTTTAAGCACTGTACTCTTAGTTGTTCAATTTTTTAATACGTTTAAGAGTTAAAGATTATTATTTTTTTCAGATCTATGTTTGTTTTACATTGTTTAAATCTTTACAAAGTTTGAATGCTTGAATGAGTTAGTAGTTACAAACTAAATTTTCGTCTTCGCTTTAGTTGCGAAGTTGTTCTTTTCTAGCATAATATTCAGATCTGTTTATGTTTTATTATTATTTATTTATAAAGTCTCAAATCATGCTAGACTAGATTTTTAGGTTCTTGATTCAACTACTCAAGGAAGAGTGGTTGGTTTCGTCTCTGTGATATGTGTGGACGCGTGTTCACATGAACTTCGTGTCTACAATTTTAGATCTTGATTATTTATCTTCAAAAACATTCGAAAATAGCATTTCATGACCATATTCTTCGAAACTTTCTAGTATAAATGTTCGATTCTATAAAACCTCCACCATATTTTTGGAATAAATTAATTAAGGTTTAAAACCCTAATTTTATTCAACGAAAAGAGTTTCCGGTTTCATAATCCAATAGGGGCGTTTATGAAATTGTGTAAGGGAATATTTGAAATACTTTTTCACAAAAATATCCTCCGACCTATTCTCCCATGTGATGTGGAGTTTAGGTTGTGAATAGTGTCATATCACAGAGTAACGTAACCGAACCACCTGGAATTGAAATGGTTGAATCAAAAATATTTTCTATTATCATATTACATTTTCGTAATTGTTATTTACTGTTTTTATTCATTTTAATATTGAAATTTAATTCCACAATAGCATTCGTTACATTATTCATTAGTATTATTACTGCTTTATTTTGTTAGTAAGTTGTGCTACGAAAAGACTTTGAAAACAAGAAACCTAAAATTTGAATTTCTGTTAATTTAATAGAAATTAAGAATTGCGAACAACCTAGCGAACTTAAAATCAAAACTATAGGCTCCCCATGGATATGACTTAGGACTTACCTAATTAAAACTACACCGCACGGTTTTGAAACGTGGTGATTAGTGAGCATCTTTCATGAGTTCTTAACTTCTAGTCTAAAACAACTTGTTTCTACCATGTGTAATGGTACTCTATTTGATAAGACTGCGGAGGATGCCATGGATTTCTTTGACATGGTAGCT
>JAVXUM010149813.1:0-14758 GCA_035590655.1 Pouteria glomerata
CAAAATAATTTTTTGTCATTTTTCATTTTATGTGTAAACTCATTTTTTATTTTCTAAAATAAAATTTGAAAACACAACTGACCAAATATATTTTAAGTTATTTTTCTTATTTTCAAAAGTTTAGAATGAAAAATGAGCTCAAAACAAAAAATAAAAAACAAAAATTGAAAACAAAAAATAGAAAAATAAACCAATTGAAACCTTAATTATTAAGATATTAGATTTGCTCTTCAATAATCATTAATTTGAGTCTTCTTAGAATCATTAGCGGCAAGAACGAAACTAAAATTTCATTATAGAGGGCCAAAAAAATTTTAGTAAAATTTTAACTATTGATCAAAAAATCTAACTATTTATTCGAGATTTACTTTTACTAATACCAAAAAATTTTTATGGAGTGTTTAAAGAAGAATATGAATATGTAATAAATAAAGGTACGGGAGAGAGAAATCTTGTTTTATTAATTTTTTATTTGTGAAATATGCCATATATTATTAATGGAGATAGTTCACAAATGGGATAATTATTAGGGCCACACGACAATTAAAAGTCAATAAAATACCAATTTTTATTTTGACTCTAAAGAAGTAAAAAAGATTGGACTTCAAAAAAAAAAAAAAAAAGATCTTATATATATTAATTGATAAGTTACTTTTTAAGATAAAATTAAAATATTACCCATAGTTCTTCTTTGAATCAAAATCATCAAAACAAATCAAATTCTATTTTTAGAGACCAACTACCGAATTATTAAAAAAATTTAGGTAGATGAATAATTGCAAGTAACAAATATATGCAAAAATAAATTTAGTCCAAAATATAAAATTGGAATATTATCTTATTTTAACAAATTATGATTTTGAACACAAGAAAAATATAATTCTTCCTCGTATCATACATATGAAAATAGAAGTAAAAATCTATTTTGATATATGCAAAAATAAATTGTGAAAACTATAAAATTATTGTGAAAATTATCTTCTTTTAAATAAATATGATTTTGGACGTAAGAAAAATACAAAATCATTTCTTCTTATTTTACAAATGAATGAAGATGAAGATAAAGATGAAGCATGCTAAAAGTATAAGTTTATTTTGATTATTTTACTTCAAGGAAGAAATATGAACAATTTTGTAACTTTATCTTAAAAAATAATAATTATCAATTAATATAGATATCACCTATAAAATTTATTAAACCTTTTTAAACCAAAATAAAAATAAATAAATGATATATTCTTATAGATCATTAATGTGTGTCCAGTACACAAGTTAACAAATGCCTCGATTTATTGTTTGTTGGGCTATTATTAATAGAGTAACTATTTTCAGTAAAATATAACATTTATGTAAGGTTATTAATAGCAAAATTAGGAGGCCAACGTCACCTCTGTCCTATTATAGCTTTCCTTGTTGAAAGTTTATCGGATTAATAACTTAAGAAATATTAAAATTATTTAAAACCATCGAAATTATTCAAAATTGGCACAAACTGGACACTCCGAACCAATGTTTTAAAATCCTTGAACCGTCAATCGGTCCAAGAAATGGTTCGATTGATCGCTTAAACCTATTTGACATTCGAGCCGGCCAAAAACCGGCAACCCGGCGGTTGAATCGGCCGAGTTTTTACAAACCAGACCGGGTTTTTTTTTTTTTTAAGATAAAATGAAATTGAACCGTCGACCGGTCCATGAAACAGTTCGGTTGACCGTTTAAACCCATTTGACATTCGAGTCGACCAAAAATCGGCAACCCGGCGGTTGAACTAGCCGAGTTTTTACTAACCAGATCGGGTTTTCTTTATTTCGAGATAAAATAAAATTATATACATGTATAGGACTCAACCTACAACCTTCTATTTGTAAATTAGACACTTATCCATTAGGCCATAAACGCCTTAGTTATCTTTTTTTTTTTTTTTTCTTTATTGTTAATATAAATGGACCATGTCATAACGCACCGGCGCTTTCCTTCACCGTTTTTGTTTTCTCTTTATTGTTAAAATTATTAATTTAGAATTGAATTTGGGTCTATATTATGGTAAAATATTACTTCAACACTAAACCACTAATGCTTATTGTTCTTTATTTTAACTTGGTTTTACTTATGTAATGTATTAAGTTTAAATAATTTTATTTTAAAACACCATTTATTGACATCTTTTATTAATAAAATAAAACAAAATAGAAAAATATGTGAAAAATATAAGTTTTTAAAATTATTATATAATTCTAACATAGTTACATATTTTATTTATATATTTAAATATATTTATGACATCATGATTCAATTTTGATTCAATTCTGGTTGAACCGATGATTAAATTACTAACATGTGAACTGGTCTCTTTTTTGATCCGATGATTCAATTTTTAAACATTGCTCCGAACCATCTAAAAACTAAAAAAAGTGCAGTTCTCGAAACCCTAAATAGCAAAAGCTCCTGTAACTACCACTAACCGATCTTTGTGCTTTATCCTTCCAGTAAGGTTGCCCCTATATTTGGGCATATTTACGGTGATGCCACATAACAAACTTAACTTTAATTGAAGCTGCCGGCGAATTTATTAATGTGCCAGGTCAGAAGTTTGCGTACGGACAATCCGATGAAAAAGAAGTCACGATTTGAAGCTGATTTTGGGCCCCCGATATTTAAATGGGAATTGGATATCTCCGGCAAATGAATTCCCGGGCCCGAAATTCTCGGCAGGTGTCATTGGGGGATGCTGCATCAAACCGGATTTTCAAGGGGAAACCACTTAAAAATGATTTAATTCCATATTTTAAAGTTGGATAATTCTACATAATCATGAAAAACTATCACTATTACCGATCAACATTATGTCAAAAAAGGTATTATTTTAAAATATTTAATTCATCAAAAAATTATTGTTAACATATTATTCTACTAATTGAAATAATATCATTTTCTTTAAATATTGGGTTTGAAAAATTTTTAAATTACTTGTATGTATTTTTGCGGGAGAAGGATAACATATGTTGCGATAGGAACATGATTATTCCTTCAGTTGATAATTCAGAAATGAATAGATAAATAAGAACTTAGTAAATTTTAATTAGTAAATATTTCTGCAGAGTCCACTTATTATTAAATTTAGATCAAAAATAGAATTGAAAACATTTTATAAGAACTTTATAATTATATATTTAATTATTGAAAATTATGAATTAATTGAATAAAATTGGCTTAAAAAAAACATTTGATAGTAAGAAAAGTAAGTTTGTCCTATATTGAAAATCTATAAAATAATTCATAAACTTATGCCAAGTTTGGATAAAGAGAAAGATCTTAAGGGATACTCATGTTTTATAGAGAGGGCAAGATTTAGATGAGTCAACCCACATCACACATGCACACTGCTTGTTTAACTCGGCTTGAGTTTGAGTTGGATTATGTCAACATATATAGGGGACTCAATTTTTAATTTTTTTTTTTCATTTACCAATTGTCAAAATTTTGAATTCAAAATTCTATTTCATCAAAGAGTCATTTCTTTTGGCTTTTCTTTCCAACATTCACCATGAACATGCCAACAACCATGATTGGTGTCTATTTTTTCCCAAAGTACATGTTGTCTTTTCAAAGAAAGCACTTCAATGCTTATTTAAATATTAATTTCCTGCATCAAAAATTTATTCTTTTTTCTTTTTTTGCATAAAATTTCACTCGATACAAGAGTACAAACATAGTTGATATGTCTGAAAGTACACTCTAATTGCTATTTTCATTTGTTTATGTGATTGTTCTATCTAAGGAGGATGATGTTTGTTAAACCAAAAGCATTTACGGGGGACAAATTCAAACTTAAGGACATAATATCCAACGTTAGGCTTGATTAATCGCATTCAAGATTTTGTCTGAAAATTGTGAGTTTGTTTATTGGTTTTGTTTAAAAAAACAAATAAAAACAGTGCCTTATTCGAACATAATAATTAATAATCTTAAGACTAAGTCTTTTTTCTATTTTTTTGGTAATAAAAAAATTTTTGGTAATTATCTTTTTTCTATTTTTTTGATTTCTTCTACAAAACTATTAGAATTTGTTCTCTAACTTAGTTTTGCTGCAATGTTTTGGTTGTCCAGTCACTGATCCCTACACAGTTTAATGTTGCTGTGTTTTTTCCTACACATAATATAGAATATTTCCAACAAAGTTTAGGGCCCATTTGACAAAATTGTCAATTTTTAATTTTTGTGTTTAATTTTTATTTTCATAGTTAAAATAAAAAAATAAAAATAAAAATCAGAAAGCGTGTTTATAGTTGTTAGTTGGTAGTTACAGTTGTTAATCAATTAAATTAATTAATTTAATTAATTTAATTGTATTACTTGTTAAAATTACTTAAGCTAATAAAAATGAAATATATTAAACATAATTTATTATATTGAATATAATTTATTATATTATTTTTTAAGAACAATTTAATATAATATATTTCATGTTAATTAAATTTAATTAATTTAAAAAAATCTACCATCACCAACTACAATTTCATCATCCAATCAAGAGTTGAAAAAAAAAAACAAATAAAAAAATCAAGCAATACAATGGAAAAAGAATAGTGACTTTTATTAATTTTTGTTTTAATTGTTATGGCGTATATATATTGAATAAAATACATGATTTTCTTTTTATAAAATGAAAGTTTTAAAAAAATTATTTTTCAAAATGGATCAGATTCGTGTATATGGATCGGTTTTGGATCTCGCAAAATTAGATCGATAGCCGGCAACAGTTAGTGGTAATGAGAGGTGGATGAGGGGTGGTAGTTGTTGATAATGATTAGAGGTGGGTGGGGGCAATGGCAGCAAGTGATAGTTGATTGTAGTCAGAGGTGGGTGAGGAATGTCAACAGTTGACGGTGATTAAAGATGGGTATAGGGACAATGGTGGTGGTAGGAGCTAACAGTGGGAGTCAACAGCTTTCGAATGTGGGTGGCGACAAGCAGATGGTGGTGGTTGATAGTAGGTGATAGTTGTGATTGGTAGTAATTGTGAGAGAAAATGAAAATTGAAAATAAAAACTTGAGACAATATTTTTAATAGTTTCATAATTTTTAAAAATTTTGAAAATAATTTTTACTTTTTAAAAAACTAAAAACAAATTTATCAAATAAGTTTTCATTTTTAGTTTTGAAAAAATAAAAACAAAAATTGAAAACTAAAAACTGAAAGTTTTGTCAACAGGGCTTTAAATTTTTTTGTATAGTTAAATTTTTTTCATTGCAAATTTAAAAAACCTATACAGTTTTAATTTCTATACCTAGTTCCATTTTTACACTGCACAGTTTAATTTCTCTGTAATGTTAAAAATTTTCTATATTTTACATTTTGCTTATTGCAAGATTTTGAACTTTGTTTTAAACTATAAAACTTGCTACAAAATTTGTATGTAGTGATTTCGAGTGTGAAATGTTTTGTTCTTTGCTATTAGTTTAATTGCACAACATTATATCAAAATTTCCTACATTGTTTAATATATATTTGCACTATTTTTTGCGCTATTTTAAAATCTATGTTACACAGTTTCCACACTGCACGTATTTAATATTTTTCTTACGCTGTATTTTTTTGTCAGTAAATTGCTGCACATTAAATTTTTTTTGAAAAATATAAATTATAATTTAATCCTTTGTATTGTAATAGATAGCAAGTGAGACTACCATAGTCACTAATGAATGTGCCTATTGGCTATAAAGAGAAACTGAAAAAATTCAATGGTGGTAATTTAAAATATAGAAACAAAAAATACTATTTTGGCACCGTTGAAAGTGCCAACAAACAAAATAAAATAAATAAATCTTCAACAACTTTTATAAATCACTAAAACTCTCTATTACATATTTCTACTTTTATTATATTCAAAAAATTTTAATATTTTACTAAAAAAGTAAAAAATCCGAAAGGAAGTTAACGAAGTATGTAACTTTTTTTTTACAACCATATTCTTCGAGTTGAAAACTTTCAAACGAGTACCATTATCACTATTTATACTAATTCTTTTGAATCCATGTAAACGGATTTGAAAAACCATTCTACTGGTTTTGACGGTGCTATGCAAAAGTCAAAAATTTTTGATATAAATCTATGAGAACGTAGCCAAAAAATTATTTTCACAATTTTTCTCTCTTTTTTTTTACCACAAAAAAGTCAAAAAGTGTCACTATTTTTATCCAAAAAACTCTGTTTAAAACACCAGATGCCAAATGTCTAAAATCAACTCAAACTACATTTTTTCTTTTTCTTTTTTCTTTTTTTTTTTTTTTTACCACTCAAAACGCACTCTTTATCGTCGCAACAAGCCATCTTGGCTAAGTTTCTCCATGAAGATGTACTAATACTTAAGGAAATTGAGACTTGTAGGCATGTGATGGCTGCAGTGAAGGTGCATGAACACATTGATTTCTAGTGTCGCAAGTACATCCTCAAAGGATTGGATAATGTCATACATTGTTTACTCTTCAATCAAAATAGCTAAGGAATTATGGGAATCCTTAAATAAATAGTACAAAATTGAGATGGTGGCTCAAAGAAATTTGTTGTCGAAAAGTTTCTTGAGTACAAGATGATTGACTTTAAGATTGTAATCAATCAACTGCAAGATCTTCATTTTATCATTCTATTTGTGCTAGAATTTGTAAAAAGTGCATGTTTTTTCACGATTTCTATCGAGTGGACTTGCTTGGACATGCCAAAGTCACAGTAACTCAAAGAGTAAGTATTAAGACAAAGATAAGAATGATTACGCGGCATGAGGTTATCGTTACTTTACCGCCGCAAACACTTCAAACTCGCCAATTTCTACATTAGGTCGATGAGAATACAAATGTAGATATGAGTCAGATTCTTATTGTAGATATGAATATGAATAAGATGGTGATCTATTAAAATATTGAGTATCAAAATAATATGGATTATCATACGAGTACAAATGATATGAGTACTGAGACGTACATAGATCACAATCAGAATTAGAATTAGTATGTAGCAGCCCGGGACCACCACCGCTAGTATGATATTATTCGCTTCCGGGATCCACGCTCATGTGGACGGCACACAGCACTCGGGCGCCGCAGCCACCCGACCCGTCATGATTTTGTTCTTGGTAAGGGCTACCCTAGTGCCCCCCAAAAATGCGTCGCACTAAGGAGAGGTATCCCCACCCTTTATTAGGCGTGATTCGTTCTCTTCCCCAACCGATGTGGAATCGTTACAATCCACCCCCTTTAGGGCCCAGCGTCCTTGCTGGCAAACCGATTCGGCACCGGTTCTGATACCATTGTAGTAGCCCGGGACCACCACCGCTAGTATGATATTGTCCGCTTTCGGGATCCACGCTGACGTGGACAGCACACAGGACCAGGGCGCTGCAGCCACCCAACCCGTCACGGTTTTGTTCTTAGAGAGGGTTACCCCAGTGCCCCCCCAAAACGCGTCACAGTAGGGAAAGGTATCCCAACCCTTTATTAGGCGTGGTTCGTTCTCCTCTTCAACCAATGTGGGATCGTTACACAGTATCTAAACAATATAAGTACGATGAGGCATTATGGCCACTCCTAAAGAATATGAGTATAGAGATGGAAATTATGCCACTTCTAAAGATATGAGTATAGAGATGGAAATTATTCCACTCCTAAAAACTAAATTTCATTATAGGAAAATTAAGTACAGAAAACAAAAGAACAATTAAATTGAAAGACAAAAATGATGATAAAGATAAAGATTTGCTTGTAGGAGAGTAACCATTTGTAACTTCCACTCTTATTAACTCCTAGCAACTCCCAACAACTCCCCAACGTATCTATAACTTCTGGGTGGTTGTAACTTCTTTAGGTGGTTATAACTAGCAATAGCTTTCCATTATCTTTCTCTACCCCCTTGAATTTAGGTCCCAATGGTCAAAGCAAATAAGCAGAACAACCGAATATCTTCACATAATCGTAATAAATCGGCCAATGATCACTGTAAATTGAAAGAAATACTAAACCTTTAGAATTAATTTATATAGACATTTGCGATATGAAATTTGTTCAAACTAGATGTGGCAAAAAGTATTTCATTATTTTTATTAATGATTGTATAAGATACTACTGTGTATATTTGCTTAGAAATAAAGATGAAGCATTAAAAATGCTTATACAACAAAGAAGTAAAGTTGAGAACCAATTTAGCAAAAAGATAAAAATGCTAAAAAAATATTAGAGGTGGTGAATACGTATCACCATTTGCACAAATTTGTACCGAACATGGCATTATTCGTCAAATAATTACACCTTATACACCTTAATGAAACAGAATTGTTGAATGTATAAATAGAACTTTAAAAGAGATGATGAATACTGTGTTAATAAGTTCTAGCTCCCCTTAGAATTTATAGGGGGAAACTTTGCTTTTCCACAAACTATGTTATCAACAAGATATCTCATAAAAAATTAGATAAAACTCTTTATGAATTATGGAAATGTCAAGCACCTATTTATGAATTCTTAAAAGTATTAGGGTGTCTAGCCAAGATCGTAATTCTTACTCCTAATAGGACTAAAATTGATATGCTAAAATTCACTTAAACTTAGTTTTATTGATGTGCTAATTTCATAAATGTATTCTCAAACACTTGTGTTTTGTATTAGTTACAATTTTCAAGAATTAATTCCAGGTTAGAGGCCTAAACAACATAAAAATGTAAGTAGAAAAGTGCCACATGAATATGGGAAAAAAAAAAAAAAGAAATTGAGTTAAAAAATGAGAAACAATCTAAGTGTTGAGGCCTAGTTCAAACTCTTATCTGAACATGGGCTTGTGAGCACATAGATTGGGACTACAGAGGCTTAACATTCTTGAAATTCAAGAAAAATGGCTAAGACAGAAGGTTGGTACGCACCTAGGTCTGGATATGGTATAATGCGCACCTAGGTATGAACCACATATGGATGTTTATTTAGGAGTTCAAAGTTTTTGCCCAAGTATGGAATGAGGTTTGAACCTAGTTTTGGACAGGGTAATGTTTAGACCCTTGTCTAGACCACATAATCCACTTGGATAATTTTTGTAATTCTCGTATATTCTGGAGGACATTTTAGTACGTTCATGTAAACTGGATTGTAATATAAATTGAAAGATTATTTGCCAAAAGGAGGAAAAGAATTTCATGGGACATTATATAGAAAGTTAGAGTTAATTAGAGATAGGGTAGAGTTATATAGTTGTGAGAAATAGTTTAAATCTTGCTCGTTTTGAGGGAATATTTGCTTAAAGAAGGAAGAGTATTTCACGAAACATTACATAGAGAGTTAAAGTTAGTTAGAGATAGAGTAGAGTTATATTGTTGTGAGAGATAACTTAAATCTTGTTTATTTTGAGGGAATATTTCAATTTCCTTTTCAATTCTGTAGTAAACATGATAGAATCCAGTACAAGTTTCTCTTTATCTATGTTTGAGTAGTACTCTTACTTAGATTCAAATCAAGGAGAGTAGATGATGTATGTAAATTTCAAAGATACTTTGAGTTTCAATTTTAAATTTTCTTAAGAATTTTCTGTGCAACTTTTTTTGTATATGACTTTTGGCTCTATTGAAATCATCAATTGAGAATTGTAGATCAAGACTTTTTTATATATTTGGTATTGATTATATGTAACTTGATAGTTGGTATTCTCATGCATTTTTCTTGACGATTTTGTATGTGAATTACTAATATAGAAGTTCCATGTACTCTTAATAAATTGTGTACTCTTAAGTGTTTGATTTTGATTTTTAATAAGATTAACCTAACTTTGTAATCAAATTAATCAACTATTGTTTTAATTTGCACTTAAGTATCTAATTTTCTTTAGATTTGTAATAAATGAGGATTGGTTTGTTTGGATCATTTAAAATCATTGGTTGAAGTTACTAGACCAACTTTAGATTGTATATTCCATGTAAATTACATGTGGGTTGCTTAGTTAGAATTTTCATGTCTAATCTTAAAGATTTTATATGTGGATTACTGCCTAGAGCTTCTATGTACTCCATATGGATTAATGTTGCACTTTAAGTCTTTGATCTAGGAACTCAACCAAGTGAACTTTATCTTACAATCAAATTGATTAGTCATTGTTCCATTTTAGCTTTAACAATAGATATCTTCTTATCTACTCTTTATAAGGGTTAGGTTAAGTTATAACATATCCTTGAAAATCTATAGAAATCGGTACTTGAATTGGTTTGATCAAGACCTTTTATAATTGTTTTTAGTTTAATCAAATTTTCTATCACAAATTTCAAATAGAATTTAATTGCCACCTCCTAGGGGTTTGATGAAATGCCTAGATAGGTTTCATTTTCAAAATTCAAACCAATTTTGCTTCATTTCTATTGTGTAACATCTACTAAGTAAGAAGAGAAGAATTATGAGTTAATAATGCCTCTCCCTATTGGTACAACTGACACTTTATCATTTTACAAATTTAAATTGTTAAAACTAATCATATTGCACTTGGGGTGTATTCGCTCTCTCTTTATTGAGAGACAATAAGTAATTCGATATGCTTACAATAGCAGTGCCTATAGTTTCTTGTATATATGTCTGATAATTCTGAGGTGCATAAAAATACCATTATTGAGTCCAGGAATGCATCATTCTTTGAGAATATATCTCTTTATACACCTACATAAGAATTAAGTTCCTTGAAAATAACTTATGGAAGTGTAAAAGATGAAGGATTCTTGGAAAAAGAAAATGAAGATGAACCTGGACAAAGTAAAGGGTAAGGCCTACTAAATATTTTATCCTTAATTTTCTAAAATTTCTAATAGAAAAAGAATCTCAGACTTTTAGAAAATCAATGTCTACTTTTGAAACACTTTTATGAAAAGAAACTATTGATAGCAAAGTGCAATCTACCATTCATTACCACACTTGAAAATTGGTGGATCTTCTGCTAGGGATTAAATACTTAGGCTATGTTTGGTACGTGAGAATGAAATAGAATGAAAAATGAAAATAGAATACAGGTGGAAATGGAATGAAATGCTCATTTCATTCTTTCGTTTTGCCAGCATAAAATAATTAGAGTAGAATATACATTCAAATTTTTATAATTTGATTGCATATTTTAAATATAATGAAATAAAATAAAATATAATAAAAATTACTAACATTAATTTTTTAAAAATTGTAAAAATAAATTTTATTTTTGGGATGTGAATTTGAGTAAAAACAATTTTAGGGTAAAATAGTTATTTTACAATTAATTTCAGGGTAAAACATATTAATAAATATTTTTTAGTCTTTTGGAATACTTAAAATACAAATTCACCCCAAAAAGAGCCCATGGGCAAAATAGTCATTTTATAGTCTAAATTCCAAACGAACTGAAATTTGTTTAATTATTATGAAATATATAAAAAATAAACTTTTTTTTTTTAGTCTTTCGAGTAGCTTACAATGCGAATTCAGATAAAAAATAGTCCAGGGGTAAAATCATCATTTTATAACTTGAGTTTGGATTAAGGTGAAATTTTATTAATTATCAAGAAACATATCAATAAATATTTATTAACCTTTTGGAAAGTCTAAAATGTAAAAAATGAACCTAGGGAATAAAATGGTCATATTGCAACTTGAGTTTGGATCGAATCAAAATTTACTTAGTTATTAAGTAATATATAAAAGAATATTTTTATTAGCCTTACAAAACCCAAAAATATAAATTTGAAAAAAACAAATGAGACTTAGGGGTAAAATAGTAATTTTATAGCCTAGGTTCTGATTTAGTTCGAAAATAAGGTTAATGGTTAAAATAGTCATTTTTCAACTTAAGAGAGTAATTGATAAAATTTTTTATTACAAAGTAGTTGTTTTTTATTTTTATTTTTTCAAATTTTAGGGCAAATTTTAATTGCAATGAAATGGCTTTTCCATTACTTAAATTATATAATGCTTTTTTTTTTTTTTTTTTCAATTAATTTGGAATATCTATTCTCATAGAATAGCATTTCAACTTAATTTTTTTGATACCAAACATTACAATAGGTTAAAGTGGGAATGAATTTCATTCAATTCTCACGCATCAAATATAGCCGTATGCTATAAATGGTTCTTCAAGAAGAAAATGAAAGTTGATGGACCCATTGATAAATACAAAGCAATACTTGCAGTTAATGGCTATAGACAAACAGAAAGAGTATATTATTTTGATACCTATTCATCTATTACATGACTAACATACATTCGTATGTTAATTGCTTTTGCAACATTATATAATCTTGAGATACATCCAATGGATATAAAGATAACATTTTTGAATGAGGAATTGAACGAGGAAATTTATATGGAACAACCTAAAGACCATATTTGTTTCCAGGACACAAGATGTGGGATTGGACTTCACATCCGTAGACCTCACCGAACGAAGAGTTTGGTTGACAATCCGATAAGACCAGATTTAACATTTCACGGATGATGAATCCGGTGTTTTACCGGATGATGAATCCCACAAAGGTAGTGGGATTATTAATCCCCACCTTCAGATTTATTTCCTATCAAGATTTAAAGGTTCAAAATTATTTTCTTTTATATCACATATCAAATCGCTTCTTCTATCCCACTTTATATCCCACCAACCAAACACCAAAAAAATAATTCCACATAAAAAAATAATCACATCTTTTATCCAATCCCACATATTATCCCTATGGGCCTTACGGTATTACTTATCTTCCATTATCCAATCCCCCAAAACAAACACAGTAAAAGGTTTGTAGTTCTAGGACAAGAAAGAAAAGTTTGTAAACATGTTAAGTCTTTTTATGGATTTAAACAAGCACTTAGCAATAGCATGAAAATTTTGATAATATTATGATGTCAAATGATTTTTCACACTAACGAATGTGATAAGTGTGTTTATGTGAAAAACATTTCAAATGAATAAGTCATTATATGTCGATATATGGATGACATGGTTTATATTATATATGTGGCTACAACGATATCATTAAAACTACTAAAAAATATTGGCTAGTAAGTTCGATATGCAAGAGTTAGGTGTTACAAATGCATCTTGTCATGCCCCGGACTCGGTGACCCGGGGAGTGAGTGGTAACCATACATACCATGCACTTATTATACAATCCCATGATCAGAACAACACAATAAACCCATGGTGAATCTAAGACATATGATATATACATAAATTAAGTCTTGGTAATTGCCAGACCATCATGTTCCAATATATCTCCACCAATGATACACCATATAGGCCTTATGGCCTTTATAACCCAATTGAGTAACTTGCTCTCAATTTAACAATATTACAACACAAATGAAGATTTAGTTTATACATATAAAAATGTAGCTAAGACTGGAATGGCTTATGCTTGTGCACATCTAATCTTGCCCAATATCCACTTAGCTATTTGAGTCTGCTCCTGCAACACAATCTGTAAGAACGTGAGCACTGGTCCTCTTGTGCCCACAAAACCTCATAATAGCATGTATAAAATGCAAAGTAATAACACTCGCTCTTTGAGTTTCATAATTCCATTAATTTCAACCTAATCAAAACAAGTAATAAAAACCACTTATCTCAACCATATTATAGCCATTTATCAAGTTTTATCATTAGTGCAATAATCTATCATAAAATTGAAAACAAAAAATTATAAATCTCATACCATGATATTATCATAGTATAATATTCAAGTTCCATTTCCAATCAATATTTATTTCTCAACATAGGATCTAATAACATCACATCATCATATTATCACCATCATTCATCTTTCAATCACATATCCATCAAACAAGTCATCGGGGGTGGGTACATACATTATCGTCTTTTATGGGTCTAGACTCATCAAAAATGATAAATTGAATGTCATGTTGTAGGCTACTGAATCACTGGCACGAATACCAAAACCTTACGTAGGTTCTGGGTTTTGAACCCGAGTGTAAAACTCATGACCCTTTTTATTTTTGCACCCTACCATGTCCCTTGACACATCAGTAATTATTTCATTAACATCAATTATCATTCATCATCTTATGGCATTCATTAGCACATAATCAAATTTCAAGTTTTCCAAATAATTCATCACATTTTAACCCTTTTATCTTATTAAGGTTAAGCCTCATTATATCTCATGTATTTAATAAACAACTAATATCTTCATTCCATTATCATCATCATTAAGCAAACAACATCAACATAATAATCAATATCTTTAATTGAATCCCTTTAAGGAAATTTACTGCATAATTACTTTATATAATCATTAGATAAGATACTATATTCAAAAGTTTCAAGTTTTTAGCAATTCTGGATGGTCTAGGCACCCTACCATGGAACCCAAGTGCCCCATTGAAACAACTGAGCCTCCTAAGGTCAACCCGGGACCTCGGGCGCCCCACTAATTTCCAGCAAAACAATCTTCTGTGTTTTAACCCAAAAATGCATGTTCTAGATTTCTAAACTTTGCCTTATTCCATATATAGTTAAAAACATGGTTTTCAAGTGTTGTTTAGGGTCTAAAAGGTTTTAAAAACTATTCAAAACTAATCTTTATCATCCCATTCTTTCCACATTAATTTTAGGTTCCAATCTCTTAACAAACATACATAACCCTGTCATATTCTGTGATACCCCCACGTTTGGAATGAAGGGAATGTTCTTAATGTGGAATAAAATGAGTTGAGAATGGCTAAGTGGTAGAAACATTACATGGTTTTGTTTATGTGTTGTTTTTGTTTT
>JAVXUM010149834.1:0-14752 GCA_035590655.1 Pouteria glomerata
GACATCTTAGAATAAAGGATTAAGTTGCTTTGGTTTGAATAAATAAAATTTTATACTTACAACACATATTTGAATTTAAGAATTTAATTGAATTAATTTAAGAAAAAGACTAAATTTGACCATGTTGATAAAAAATAAAAAATATGGTGAATATGATATGCAATGATTAATTTGTCCACTTTCTTAAATGAGGTAATGAAGAATGAATTCTAATCAAATTTTATTATTTTGAGATTAAATTTTCAATGGTATAGAAATCCTAAATTTTAAATTATGAAATCAAATCCAACTCCAAAAATTTTATTTTAATTCTAAACATAAGAATTAATAAGAATTCTTATAAAATAAAATCAAATTTTATTAAATCCATCATTCTAAATGAATTGTTAACATTATGTTCTTCATAGAGGTAGTTTGGTGTAAAAAAAAAATAATAAATTAAAATTTAAAAAAAAAAAGTACAACTTTGAACTTACAATTACTGTATGATACTTTAGTGATTAGTTGAGTATTTGGTAAAAAATTATAAAAGTTGGAGATAGTTGTAAAAGTTGAAAAAAATTAAAAAAAAAGGTTGGTCAAAATTAGAGAAAAGTTAAAAAAAAATTGATAAAAATTAGTAAAAAAATATTTTGTATTTGGTAAAAAAAAAAAAAAAAGGTTGGAATTGGAGAAAGATGGAAACAGTTGAAAAAAATTGATAAAAATTGACTTATTTTTTATTTAATTTTTTGGTGCGTCAAATGAGATCATAATTAATTATGGATATAATTTGCAGATGCATAGCGTATCGTGCCCTTTCAGTTCAGGCCGCAAAAGTTTCCATAATCTCTCTAGCAAGGGAGTTTTGATGAATCTTTGGGAAACTCGAAGTCTAGGAAAAGCCCAAAATTTTAAGTACTAGTACGGTCCATGGCCCATGACACTTTGGTTTCTTGTCCGCAATGGGCTGTTGGGCCTGGCACCATGGATTAAAGATGTATAATCCTATATTATTTCCTACTCTGTACTTGGATTTCGAGAGTCGAATCTCGACATTGATGGGCTTGTGGTTCATGAAATTTCAGTGACGCAGCAAAATATGAAAAAAAAAAAGGGTAGAATTTGTAGCAAAATATGAAAAATATATATACATAATTCATAAAAAAATAATAAAATCAATAAAATTTTAGTATAATTTTTCAAATTAATAGGAACAGTTGCCCCAACTGGGCTTGTTTGAACCTGTCAAACCTACGTTCTGTACGTAAAAGAAGTCGCTTTGTTTTATTTATTTATTAGTAATAACCCGTGTCTACGACTCTTTGAGCAAAATTAATAATTAAAATTTTAAATAAAAAAATTAAATAAAAAAACTATGATAATTCTCGGGTTTTATTTTTATTTTTTCCAAAACTTTGGGTTATAGTAGTTACTACACGTGTTTTGGTGTTTCTCTCTCTCTAATTAATTTTTAATAAATACCATAAAAGAAAACAAAAATTTTGGTGATTTAATTTGGAAGGTTCAACTTCTTATAAATCATAATTGAGCAGAATTTAAGTTGATATTTTTAATTTGCATATGATCTTCGCTCTTAAAATATCGTGAAATTTGTGAGATAGATAATAGTTGGGTCTACTGAAATAAGAATTGAACAGAAAGTTAAAAATATAAAAATAATCTTAATCGTTAAATAAAAGAAAAAATAATTCTTAACCATTAGATCTTAATTTGTGATTGAAATATTTTTAAAATTAATCTTATTTTATTATATAGATTTTTTTATTTATTTACTTTTTGTTTTATTTTATTTTATTTGTGCAGGTTCACGTCAAGAGAGGAGACACATTTGGTGAATTGTTTCCCTTACAAAAATGATCTTTCATCTTCACATAACAAAAGAAAGAGTAGGCCTTAATTTCATGTCCTTGATGCCTTAAGTGAGGTTCCATTTGCTCTTGGAATGAAACATGAGCTAGTCTCCATATCTTTCAGTCTTCCTGACAATGAAAAGGTCACGTTCTAATTTTTTTTTTTTCATTTTTATTTTGTCCCTCCTGCTATATATAATTAAGATGGTAAAAGAAAAAAAAAAATATTAATTTTGAATTATATGGTCATCCATTTATTATACACGAAAGCAACAATAATCACAACATAATTTGATCGTTATACATTACGTGGCATCTTAACTATGCACTTCCACGGATGTTAATCATTAAAAGTGCATTTGATTTATTGATAAATATTAAAAGTTTTTAAAAATTTTTAAAAATATCTAAAAGTTATTCTTTTTTTATTTCACCGTACAAATTACAAACTCACAACTTATCTCATTTTTATCATTTTATCGTATTTTTTTCACTCCAAACACACCCTTAATTAATGAGAAATGAAAAATTCACTTTACTTTTGATTTTTCATATCTACTTATAACCAAAAAAAAAATATTAATTATTTAATTAAAATAAAATTTAATTACTTTAAACAAAGTTTTATTTCCACAATTTTAACTTTTATTTTAAGAAAAAAATGACAACATAAAATAAAAATTATAAAATATAAACAATTAAATACAAAAAGAAAGATTACATGATTACCAAACCGACACTTAGCTACACATGAGAATACCTCAAGACATGTAAAAGTATTAAAGTAACACCTGATGATGTACTTGGCCGCCTTTATAAAACACTTAAACAAGCCTCTTTTTTTTTTTTTTTTTTTTTTTTTTTTTTTTTTTTTTTTTTTTCAGGTGAAACAAAAAAGTATGGTTACTTAAAAATCACACCAACTCATCCCATAATCATACAAATTCACCGCTAAGATAATTTTTTATTTTTTTTTAAATACTACATTTAAATTTTATTTTAACATCTTTATTTATATTTTATTAGTAACTACAAGTAGCCATTAGTTCATTTTATTTAAAATCATTACAGTTATAAGATATCGTTTTCGTCATGCTGTTGTGATAATTTTGAATGAAATATATTGATGACTGTCAAACATTATCAGTAAAGTATAAATAAAACTGTAAAAATAAAATGTAAGTATAATATTATTATTATTTTTTTTAAATTAAATGTACATGTGATTATTAATGAGCACAATTAATATTAAACTTACCCCCTTATCACCCAATTCACTAATAGAATAGGACAAGCAAGCTGTTCTTTAAAGTAGTTGTGAGCAGGCATTAAATTGTGAGCTGTGGTCACAAAAATAACCACATCTTTAATTGTTAGAGATAAATAACTAAAATAAAAAAAAAAAAAAGTAAGAAAAAGAAAAGAACAAAAATAGCTGTAAAACCTACTCAAATAAAAAATTTGATTTTAGTGCACAGGTGTCAAGTGCATGTAAAAAGTTAAAAAAGCTTCACTCACTAAATTCTCTTTGGTGTCCTCTCTTTTTGCTCAGAAAAGAATCAAATCAAATCATACCATGATCTACAGTACTCTTTTTTCCACGTACGTTGTAGTTACACTCCATCATCGCTCTCTCCACCCATATGCCTTCTCCTACACTCACAATAGAAAACCGTCGTCACAATGTAACTCCACAGGACCTCCGACCCGAATAAGCATACCAAACCCATGTTCTCCCCCAACCCTTTCATCACCACCCTCGATCCTCCCCCCGTCAAATCCCGGCCCTTCATGTACACCTCCAGTTCCCAACTGATAACACCCGAAACCAATAAAAACATACCCGACAAGAACCACCCGCTGAACCTTCTACCCTCCATCACACCCGATCCGTATCTAATTGCGTCCCATCCTACCCGGTCCTCTGCGATGGAAACCACCAGCCCCAGGCTCAGAACCGCCACCAAGTACACTTCCAACACCGCCCCGAGCACCGCCGCAACGAGACTGGGAACCGCCGAGGTGCCGAGCAGCACCACCACCACCAAGCGCTGTGCATGGCCGTAGGCCAGCATGATAGCGTAGACGCACATGGAGGTGGCCAACGGCCTTTTCCAAGTACGTCTAGCGGCGGTCACCGCTGTCTCGATTGAGGGTCGCTTGGCAGAGCATGACAAAGCCGTGGAGGTGACGGCGGTGACGGCTGCTAGGAGGGAGAGAGCGTAGCAGGGGAGCAAGTAAAGGGCCTTGAGGCGGAGAAGAGAGACGGCGTCGGATCGCGACTCCCTCCAAAGGTGGCGGGCCTCGAAGCGGGTCGGGGCGAGGAGGGCCAGAGCTTCGAGGTGGTAGACATGGGCTGTCGTGGGGTGGGAGGAGAGAGAGAGTGAGAAGAGGAGGAGGGAGAGGGGGAAGGTGGTCAGGGCAAAAATGGAAAAGAAAAGCTTAAAGTTTCTCAGGAAAATTTTGAAGGAATCGAGGAGGGTAATTGGAATGGCCAAACAGCAAGTTTCTTGGGAGAACTCGTCCCCTCTGCTCCACATTTTTTTTTCGCTCTCAGTTTCTTGCACATTCATCTTTGGGTTATGCTCATCTGATTTTATGAATTGGGTTTCCTTGAATTCACTATTATACCCTTTGGGTGAGTTTCATTAGCGGGATAGAAGGTATAGGATTGAATTGCAGACAAGGACTTCCACATTAAATTTAGAGTTCATTTTTAATTTGGTATTGTATCGTTTTCAAATAAGATCTCGACTTGTTATAAAAGTTACCAAAAATTTAAAATTTAGACATTTAGGGAGTAAAAATTGATAAAATTTAACAAAAATTTATAATAATTACTAAAAATTTATAAAATTTAGAGATATCAAACATTTTTGGTTTAATGAAAAATTCTGAAAAACTCTCAAAATCTCTAAAAATTATTCACTTTGTATCTCATTGCACGAATTACGAACTCACAAATTATTTCATTTTATCTCACTTTTTATCACTTCAAACACCCCCTATATATGATAATGGAATATGTTGTACACATATTACGGTATTATATAGTCTAACAACTAATGATAATTTTTTTTTTGTGCATGCGACATCTAATAACACCAGATGTCATTATTTTATAGTTTAATTAAATATAAAAAATAATAATTATAAATACATGTTATATTTTAAAATTCAATTGTATAAATGTATTAAAATTAAAATTTTCAATTTATTCCAAAATAAGTAATCTTAAGTGAACAAATAATCGTTCATATTGTGAAGTAATAATTCCAAGGAGTCATGGGATAAAAGTAATGGATTAATTCCAAGGAGTCATGGGATAAGAGGGAGTGTGGGATACGTACGTGAACATAAATATTAAAATACTACTTATCTAATAAATAAGTAATGTTATATTTAAAAAAATTGCATATATTATAATAAAAATAAAAAATATTATAATTATAAAATTAGATATGTGTTATAAATATATATTATATTATATTATTTACGACACATATATTATAATGTTGTATAATAAAAAAATATATTATAATTTACATATTATATAAAATTATTTTTGTATTAAAATTAATATAATGTTATATTTTTATTTTAATGAATAAATATTATAATGTCACTCGCATTACATAGTACAAATATCGTACCTAATATCTTGCAAATCAAACATTGCCCTCGTACATCTTGTGCCCTAGAGTTTCCCGCTAAATCAACATGTATAATATGTTGATATGAAAGACAGAATGGCGGCAACAGCTAACTTTTTATTTTTATGTACTTGGACTGCAGCCCCAGGGGCCGTCGTGCTGGCAATCGGTTAATTTCTTGTTTATAATCATTATTATGTCAATTCGTATTGACTTTAAATATTTTAAAATATATTAATTAATTAGGCTCCATCTAATTTATTTTTTATTTTTTATTTTAAACTTAATTTTTATTTTAAACTTTTAAAAATAAAAAAAAATAATTCAAAACGTATTTGGTCACTTGTATTTTTAAATCTTATTTTAAAAAATAAAAAATAAGTTTATTGATAAAATTAAAAATGACAAAAAATCATTTTGAGTATTTTAACTCTAAATAAGAAAAACATGACATTTTTTTATTTTCATGTTTTGAAATTTTTAAAACATAAAACACATGAAATAGAAAATAAAAAATAAAAAATCAAACTAAATATCACTTTACCCAAAAAAAAAATAAATTAAATTTCAACTCCAAAATTTTTTATCGGAACGTAAACTCGTTCGAACAGTTATAGTAAAAAAGAAAAAAAGTTGTTAGAAAGTTATCGAAAATTAAAAAAAAAATTAGTAAAAATTATTAAAAGTCAACAAAAATTTATAAAAATTAAAAAAAAAAACTTTGTAAAATTTAGAGATTCAAAATAAATGCACAAAAGATGAAAATGGGCAAAAATTAATAGAAACTTATAAAAATTGATAAAAGTTAACAAAAATTTATAAATGTTATATACCCACTGTATTCACATTAAAACTGCGAAACCAGTTACAAATAGAAGTTACCATCCAATTTATCAATTAACCAAATATATGCATTTCTTTTGTTAATATTTACTCTTGACTATGGTACCCTCCTACAAGAAGAATGATATATATATATATATACAATCTGCTTCCTTCCAATGCGAAACATCCAATGAATTAATATACCACTTGAAGGCCATCAATTCTGTCACCCGTTGTAAAGCGTGAAAATTCAAAACTAAAAATAAAATTTTTATTTGGCCTTGTTTAATCGACTGATTCAGTCAAAAATTTCTTCGTCTTTTTAACTTTTTTTTTTCAAGTTAATTTTTTTTTTTTCTAACAATTCAAAATGTGGTTATCTTTGTGCTCGTAGCCGACCATAAAATTCTACAAGTTAACCACAATTTAGTGCTTACTCATCAAGATTTAAAAAAAAAAAATTACTTGTGGTGAGTTTGGTATAATTTGTGATAAATAATAACCATCATAGTTGTTAGACCCAGTTCAAGCACTGGGTCACCGGGTCAATCTGCCGGACCACCGAGTAGACCCATGTTTTGCTAAAATTAAAAAAAAAAAAAAAAAAAAAGATTGGGTTAGTGACCGGATCACTCGGTTTTTTCTGAATTTACCAGGCCTATTCAAGTCAAACCAAGTTTACCGGTTTAATGCCTTAACTGGTTAATTTTTTAACCTAACCCGGTTCAAGTACTAAGTTACCGGATTAGCGGGTCAATCCGTCAGGTTAAGTTTAACAATTACGATAACCATAATTTTAACTTAAAAAAAAAAAAAAAAAAAAAAAAAACACCTTAGACAAATCCCTGGTTAAGTGTTCCAAGTACAGCCAAGTGTGCCATTAATACGATTGTAGAGTGAGTTGGCATGATTTTTGACCCAACCCATTTTTCGTACCGTACCAGCACCACATATAAATATAAAAGTGATTATCATTAATAAATTTTATTAATAATTAATAATAATTAAAATTATTTATTTTTAATAATTAGTTAATTCACATTTAATTATTTACTTATTAATGAAATTTATTCATTAATTGATTTTAATTTTATTTGAAAATTGTAAGTATTTTTTTCTATTTTTAAAAGTCATTTTTGTAAATAGAAATTATTTATTACAATTTAAAAGATTAAATGTAATTGAAATTACATTAATTTCTTTTAAGACCATTAGATTATTATCTTATTCTAAATATTAAAATTTTCTAACTTATTTAAAAATATTAAAAAAACACATAAGATCAATGGGTCAAATCTTACCTTGACCGGACCCAATCGACTTAGTTTCCTCATGATTAGCCAGGATTAGAGTCAAACCAAATTTGCATGACCCAGTTACCAAGTCAGGATATGATCGGGTCGACTCATTTCACATGTTACTGTAACATTTTTAGTTAAACAACACCTAATAGCACACTCGAAACATTTAATTACAAAATGTACGATTGTTAAGCACACTTGAAACATTTAACAAGCGTTTGATGCACTAAAAAATACTAAAAAATTTTAAAAATTTTTAAAAGTAATTCACTTTTTATATAGTACCGCACAAATTACAAATCCACAAGGATGACACCTAATAATACACTCGGAACACTTAGCCAAATGTGCATGTCTAAAGACACTTAAAATTATTTATTAAAATAAAAAGGAAAAAAAAACAACAATAACAGATGATACTCTTGGAACACTGGCCACGCATCGATAAGCCTCAAAATCCTTAAGAAGTGTTAAAACAATACCTAACGACACACTTGGAATAATTAACCACAAATAAGCACACCTCAAAGCACTTAAAAATATTAAAACAACATTTAATGGCATACTTGAAACCCTTAGCCGCACAAGGGCATGTCTAGAGAACGCTTAAAATTCTAAAAAAAAAAAATACTAAATGACACCCTCGGAACACTTAGCCACGCATAGAAATACCTTAAAGACACTTAAAAAGTGTTAAAGCAATGCCTAAAAACACATCTGAAACAGTTAACGAGCACACCTCCAGACACTCGAAAAAGTATTAAAATAACACCTAATGACACACTTGAAACCCTTAAATGCACATAAAAACACATCAAGACACTTAAAAAATTAAAATAAGACGTTATAACATACTTGAAATACTTAGCCACACATATACATGTCCAAAGACACTTAAAAATGTTTATAAAAACACCAAATAACACCCTTGAAACAAATTGCCATGCATAGGAACATCATCCGCATTTGTGGGATTGGAATTTTTATGGGAAAGGGATTTGCTTGTTAGGGGGATTAAATAGAAAGGAACCGAATGTAAACGCAATAAATACGCAGTGGATCCGAGGGGAGGGTAATCCCTACGTTTTCTAGAAATGTGCCGAGATCTTTGCTTGAAGCTGAAAGTTTCATCATTTCTTCGATCGTATGGAGAGCTCCTTTGTTGTGGGGTGTGTGCGCGTGTGTTTTTTTCTTTTTTTTTTTTTTTTTTGTGGGGGGGCGTGGGAATGACTATTCGAAAATAATGTATATCATATAGCAGAGTCACCACCGAAGGCCAATACAGTAAGAATCAAGATAGTCTGGGCAAGAGCGAGAGTCAATAAAGTGATAACAGTGACAATGGAGCGTGAATAAATTATAGACGTTTTAGAGAATGAGGATTTATATAGGGCAAAAAAAGTCCTTAAGGTATGGATCAAGACTTTGTATCCGCAGAGTTTTAACCTTTTATAAGGAAAGAACTCCTCCCAAATCTCTCTCTAGACCTGTTAAAACGAACCTCGATGATCCATTAATTCTAACCACCAAACCAGTGGATCCTCAATGACTCCGCTGGAGTATATATCCATTGAGTCGACAAATTCTCCAATCTTGCTCTTTGTCCGGGGGGAAGGATTACCCGCAGAACGAATCTTGCCACAGTTAATTCATCAGGAAATCCTCCTGCTTTGAACCGACATGAGAGAAATGTTGAGTCGATAAATTCTCCAATCTTGCTCTGTCCAAGGGGAAGGATTACCCGCAGAAGGAATCTTGCGACAGTTAATTCATCAGGAAATCCTCCTGTTATGAACCTACATGAGAGAAATATTGGTCATAGGGCGTATCACGGAGAAGGTATTGATGGCCCTTGGGCCTTGTTGATGCAGCATAGGTACCCACAGGCATCAACCAACGTAATCTAAAGAACTATCGGGTTATGTAATTTTGTCTTCTAAGGAATCATCACTCAGAATGAAATGCAACAATCCATTTATCCCATGTTTAGCCGCCAGAATGTTTCACCAACCAGAATAGGAATTCCCAATCAACTGAAATTTGCATGTTTAGTTAATCTTTGACTAAGGAATTGAACCGTTCCATCTTTCCAAATTTATAAAATTGCAAGTTTCAAAATCGGACATAATATTAATTCCACAAATAGAGTTACTCCTCATTGGACGTGAACTGACAAAGTTACCTTTATTTGTTAAATACTTTTCTAGAAAGAAAATAATATAATACCTTTCTTATTAAAAAAAAAAAAGAATAACTTCACCTTCCAACCCATATTCCCTTTTCATTCCTAAATGTATTCATATATACTAAACACTACCAAAAAAAATCTATTGTAATTTCTTGATGTACAAAAAGTTGAAATTTATTTATCATTCCCATTGGCAACCAAAATGCGTTGGATCTATGAAGTTAAAATCTTGAGTAATATCATGATTTTTATGCTAGGAAGCCTAGTTAACGAAGAAGAAGAAGAAGAAGAAGAAGAAGAAGAAAAGGCACGAGCAGAGACCAACATCCTAACCTGAATGCATCAAGGGTGAAGTTGAAGAAACTCCATATCTACCCACAATTGAAACAGAAATTTAGATTTATCTGAACCTTAATCTGCGTCCAATACCTGTTTAAGGGCAAAGCAAAATATAACCTACTCCTTCCTCCTTACCAGCTTCAACAGGGTTATTAGTGATGAAAAAAGAAAAAGAATCTTAGACAAATATAGTCATTTGTGATTGTGAATCCCAGATTCCTTCCCAACATCTTACAAAGAGAGCACCACCTACCAATCCAAGCAAAATAAAGATTATTATTATTATTTTGGGGGAATTAAATCAAGTTGCATCAACAAGCATGACAAAGATCATAGAACCAAAACATGTCCCATAACAAAGATTATAATTATTATTATTTTGGGGAATTAAATCAAGTTGCATTAACAAGCAAAACAAAGATCATATAACCAAACACGTCCCAAACAAGGTAAAAAAGACAGATAAGCACACTTCCAGCATATTGTTTAAGGTCTATATGATAATTCCAACAGTAACAAAACACTATCGCATCTCAATTTGGTTATCCCGGTTTAAGATTCGAAAGTCAGTTTGAACCCTAATTAAGAGCAAAAGTTTCAGCCCTAATTAAGATTCTAATAGGAGTTTAAAGTCACTAGTTGATTCAACTTATTCCTCTGCATATATTTCCCAAAGCCAATGACAATAGAATTTTCAGATCACCCCTTTCCATGAGTCCCGTAAGAAGTATGCAGGATTTGTTTGAGTAACGACCAATACATGAAACAAGCTTAACCCATGGAAAATTTACAAGAAGAAGACAACCCGGCCATGGTTGAATTCAACTAAGTCTAAATTTCCTCTGTGAATAATATTACCTATAACTCACTCAAAATTTGAGATTCATCTCAACCTTTTTTTCTGTGACCAATGCATGTTTCATGCCAAAGCCAAAATAAAGCTCTTTCTTTCTTAATTCTTGGACCACATGTCACCCACAAAGAAAAGCTAACTTATGAAATTCAAACAAAACAAAGATCAGAAGTCAAGGACTTCATTTTAGAATAAGATGACTCAATCATTGGGGAAAAGAAAGAGGAAAGTCCATCTACCATCCCCCATATTTTCTGTCCTATCTTATTCATCCCATTTTCTGTTTCCCCTTCATTCCCATTGATGAATCCCTGTTGAAGCTCAATTTAAGCCCATTAGTTATACAGCAGCCATCACTAAAACAAAGCCACTTCTAGAACAAACCATTACTAGCACGTATATACTATTGCGAGGTTTGCAATAGTCCACCACAGAACCATTCATGCAATCTACAATGAACAATAATTCACTGAATTCCTTTTGTCTAACGAGTTCCAGTTCCCATGGTTTCAGGTGTGTTCTAACTTCTACTCAATCACTATGCTATTTTTCAACCTATTTTCACTTTCTTTTCTCTTTTCAGTCAAAAGCAATATTTTATCAAGATGGGAAAACGTTGTCCAAAGTAGAATGTAAGAAATGAACACTCCAAACTATAACATTCATAAGAAAAGCTTAATACGGAAGCCTAACCCCCCAAAAAAAATATATAATTGGAAGTTGCATCACAGATAGCAATTGAACATCCCATATCCAGCTACAGTTAACTCAAAAGGATAAGACTTGTTAGTGCATTGACATTGATCTCTATCATTACTACCTGGCTGTCTTCCTAGGTTGTCGTTGATCCTGGGCAAATCCTGAATCATTTCTATCCTTTTTCAATTGAAAAGTAAGGTTCCTAACCTCTCCAAAAGGAGGGCACCTACAAACAAAGGATGAAAGATCAAGCACTTAGTTTATGGACAGCAAGACTCCATCAATGAAGAGGAGAATGGTCGAACTTCATGCATTATCCGCTACTTATCCTCCCCCATCTTATCTATCCCATCTCTCCTTTCTTCCATTTTCAATTGATGCTGGTGAATTTCCATAACCAGTTGTTGCCATAGTTGTCAGATCGAGAATTGTATCGTGAATCAGAATCCTATATTAGATAATCATGAATCATAAGATTCAGTATAAAATCAAAAAATGTTAGAAAAATAATGTTAATGTTAATATATTAAAAATCTACAAAATATTGAATAGAAAACATTGTTGTTGTTGAAAACTAATAATTTAACATGATTATGCTGTTTAAATAGAAAGACTCTATGCCTTATGACTAGAAATTTGTGTCCAAATGTCACCGTGATTTCTCACTATTAATTGAACAAGTCATTATTAAAAACATATATTTCAATCACCAAAAAAGTCAACTTAAATCTCATTAATGTATGTCAAAATGTAGGGTAAAAAAAAGTAATGCAGTGTTTTCGTCCTTGACAAAGTATTTAAAAAGTGCAGTATTTTAATAACTTATAAGGTCTTCATTAAACTAGGGATTGAGAAAGGTTTAAGAGGCAGTGTTTTAGTCACTTATGAACTATAAGGTATTCAAAAAGATATGAGATACCAAAAATTCAAAATAACTAATATAAAGATGATGTGCAAGTTCTAAATAATTCATAGATTCTTATAAGCCTCTCTAACTTTCTGTCTTTTTCTTTTTTCTTCTTTTTTTTTTAAATATATATTTTGCAAATTATGTCAACCGGTTCACTTGCTTACTAAATCACAATAATAGTAAGAATCTATACGAATTGGATAGATTCATCTCAATTCACCACGATTTTCACTCCATTCACCACGATTATCACTCCATTCGATTAGGAACAGAATTGTTTGCAAGCCTCTCTGCAATCAATGACTACAAGCCCACCATAGTATCTTAAAGACCTAATCACTTAATGGTATTCAATTAACCTAATGCACTTCATAATTCCTCAAGTTGCAAATTTCTCTCTTCCCCTAACAAATAGTAAAATACCAAAAACAAAGGAACAGAATATCCAACAAAATTTGCAATTAAAACTATACTATTCATGGGGGGGGGGGGGAAGCTAATTACACACCAAAAAGGCTAAAAAAGGGAAATTTAAGACTTACAAAATTAACCCAAACTATGAACACAAGCCCCTTAATGATAATGATAATGCTTCCTATCATCGTCCCCTGTTACCGAGCCCGAGTCCTCCAAATTCAGCCGAACACGGGTTCGACAAATGGGGCAATTGGGAACTTTGGTCAGCCACTTGTCGACACAGCTCGCGTGAAACAAGTGATGGCATTCCGGGAGGCTCCGGCACCACCTTCCCTCCTCGAACCGATCCAAGCACACCGCGCAATCCGTCTCAGGCAACCCGGGGACGTACTTGAGCCTTGGGAGGAACCTCTGGAGGTCCTCTGCCGAGTATGCAGCGTTGGAAGGGGCAGCTGGAAGCCGGCTTTGGGCGGACCGGCGACGAAGGCGGTGGACGGCGCCTCCGGGGAGGAAAAAGTGGAGGACGACGACGGCAGCGATTCCGAGGAAAAGGAAGAAGAGGGAGATGATCAGAATCATGATGACGGCCTTGAGCAAAAGGGATAGGAACTTGGGGCAGGGTTTTGGCAGCAGCGGCGCCGCCGCTCGTGGGTATTCGACAACGGCGCCGGGGATTGATGGGTTGGGGCTCGAATTTGGATTGGGGTCGATGATATCATGGTGGCGGCGGACGGGGTCGTCTTCGTTGTCGATGGCTGGCATTACCCTAAATTGGTTGCTCTGCGTGAATCGGCTGTGAAGGACCAACAAGGGCTTACGGAAGTCGACGAGAACAGATCAATCACAGGAAAAACACAGATTTATATGTATAGAGAGAAAGAGAGAAAGAAGCTTGTATATACAAAGAGAGAACAAGGAAAGAGAAGAGGAAGGTGGTTTCAGGAGAAGAGGGGCGGGGTTGTCTTGAAGTCTGGACCACAGGTTTGTCGGTTTTGGTACTTCGGATAGACCTAAAAAGAACTTACAGATAGCACGTTACATCATACAAGTATATACATACGCATATATATTAAAAATATAATATATATATATATGTATATATATTAGTCATGCATTTACAAAATTAACAAATTATAATCTACAATTTTCTTTTGAAAATAATAAAAAAAATTGTTTTATGAGTACGAGAGAACTTTTTTTTTTTAACCGTAACGGAATGGCAAACTTTTTTTAGTAGACAGTAAAGGTAGTGTTTGGAAGTTTACATTTTAATAATTTTTAATATTTTTATTAAAATTTATTAATTATAATTTTTAATGTATTTAATGAATTAAGTAATAATTTTTAATATTTTTTTATCATTTTTGAATGTATAATAAAATTTTTAATAATTTTAAGTAACTTTTAATAAGTTTTAATAATCCTTAATAACTTTTTGAGTTGAAAAATTATGTAATTGATAAAAAAATATAAATAATTAATGATTTATCAAATATTCAAAAAATAAAAATTAATAACCTTTTTGCCATAAGTTTGCCTACAAACGGATCCAATATGGGCTCCCCTTCTTTTATACATTGTAATTAATAGTTAAAAGTATATTAATTAAATTGGAGCTGAGAATTATAATTAACATCAAAACTAATGTGCCAAAAAATTTTCAACAAACTTCAATTTCCTCCAACTTTCTTTAATATCGCTTTCTCAAAAAAAA
>JAVXUM010149844.1:0-14750 GCA_035590655.1 Pouteria glomerata
TATAAATTGCACAGGTTGTCTATTAGGTACCCCCTTAAGTCCAACTTTTAGGCCGTTATATAGCAGTTTTGTTTTGTGGGTCCACTGCGTGACTGGTGCGTTAGCTCTAATCCGGTGACTTGGATTTCATGGTATGCTCGCTTTACACTCACTCCCTGGGTCCCCGGACTCGGGGCGTGACATAAATGATGGCATTCTCTCATAAAATGTCGTGAAATTATTGCAATATACTTGCAATTCAATGACTTTTTTTTTAGAAAAAAACCACAACTATTGAATAAATAGTGGTATTTTATAATAAAGTGTCATTAGATCATTACGATTTAATTATTATTTAATGGCATTACTTAAAAATGCCACAATTAATAAGTGAATAATGACATTCTTTTATAAAATGTCATTAAATGACTCCAATTTACATATTTTTCAATAATATTTTTAAAAAAAAGCCATAAATATAGAATATCATGTCATTTATTCACAAAATGTCGTTAAATTAGTGTCACTAGATCTCATTGTTGTTATAGTGTATAGGAAAAAAAGTTAAGCGAAGTGAAAAATAGAAAAAAAAAAAATTAGAAGTTTGAACGAATAGTTACATTTAGAGGGTATTTTTACATAACTTATATCCCACTATATTATCTTTTGTTCGTAAAATAATTATGAAAAATTAATGGCTGAAAAAACTCCCTCGGATCAACAACTAATTGCTAAATAAACTTTTTGCATTTAAGTAAAAGAAAAAAGTCTTTGGGACCTACCTTCTACACTGAAAAGCTAGATCCAAAATAACAAATTTGTAAATAAAACCCTTGTAACACTGACCGCTATTAGAATGTGTGTCTAAAATCAAGCCCCAAATGTAAGGGATTTGGTGAGTCTAGGATCGTATCCACAGAGAGCCTAAAGTTTTAGTTCTAGGTTATCAAGGTTTTCTAATCCAAAGTAGATGGTGAAGAGTAAATGATTTTTCTTTCAGATTTGTTTCCTAGCAAATGTTCCTAAATAGCAACAACTAAATTAAATAATAAATTAATTCTAAATATTTAAATTCCTAAAGCAGTAGAACAATTCAAATAAAATATAAATCAATTAATTAAAAGCAACCTTGATTTAATGTTCAATTTTCAGTTAATGAAAATTCTCACAAATTAAATTCCCAATAAAATCACAATTCAAGTTTCACGTATAAAGGAAACAGGAATTGGAAGATATTTCGTTAAAAGCTCTCAAAAATTCCTCCATACATAATTTCACATTCACGTCAAAGGATTGTGAACTTGGAAAAGTTTCTATTAAAATTATTTGTGGGTTCAAGTTCGATTTATTCGCTTCAAGTTATTTAAAAAAATGTCAACAACTTTTATCAGTGATTACCAGAATATGATCAAAAGTTTTTGTTTTCTAGAGTTCTTAAATAAAATAAATCAGATTTGAATAAAAGCTCTAAAAATACCACAATCTCAACTTTGTATCACGTCAGAAGGATTACGAAGTTGGAAAATCTTCTAATAATATTATTTGTGATTTTGGATCCAATTTGTTTGCGTCAAGGTTTTCAAAAAAAGTTTTTTAAAGCACCAAAAATCTTTATCAGTGATTACAGGAATATAATCAAAGATTGTTATTTTCGAAAGTCTTTTCGTAAAAAAAAATAGAATTCAAAAGAAGGTGTATATACGCTTACGTTTACACGCTGCATATTTACCCTTATGATGTTAATCCGTTCGACTCTTTACCTTAGATTGAAACATCAATTCAAGGTTTCACAAATTCTAGCCTAGCATATTTTCACAATCCCTAAACATTCAATAATTAAAATCTAATCTAAAATCACTACGAACACAAACTGAAAACATAAAGCGAAGCGACGAAACCCTAGATTCTAATTACGCATACACCAAACATTCATTCATTCAAAGTAAATTCAATCCAAAAAAATAAATAATGAAAAGAATCAAAACTCAAAAATATTCTTATTAAACTTGAATTTAAAGAGTACTGTACTTCAAAGAATGTTTGAACAATAAACTTAAAATGAGTGCAATGAAGATAGAACCAGCGAAAAGACCAAGAACCTTCAAGAACGTCTTCAAAAAGAAAATAAAACTAAACTAAACTCTAAACTAAAACCTCAAAAACCTAAAAAACTTATGTAAAACGGCTGGAAATTGTCTAAAAAAGTCCCCCAAGAACCCCCAAAAGTTTTGCCTATATAGCCTACAAAAAAAAAACCTAAAATGTAACAAAACACGTAGGCTTCAGTCGGCTCGACTGTCCGGACGGTAGGTGTTTTTTTAGGTATTTTCTGATGTTGCTTTCTCTTGGCCGTCCGGATGGTTCGTCTGAGGGTCCGGACGGTGCTGTGTAAAATTCCATCTTTGGTTTTCCCCATGCCTTATTTCAGTCCATTCCTCCACTTCGGTTGCGTCTCTACTTTATTTTATTATTTCTTCTTCTTCATTTTCCTCGTTACTTAGCAAAGATATATTCTCATTTTCACTGCAAAGAAGAAAACAACCATATAAGTTGAAAATAGTATACATTAACCAAATTATAAGTAAAATGCTAGTAACTATACTTATTTGTTAAGTTCACAATTACACTTTTCAAGCGTAATCACACCCCCCAACTTAAGCATAGCTAGTCCCTAGCAATAATTTCATTTGAAAAAAAAATAAAATTACTATCCTATTTCTCTTTTCGTTGGAAACACGACTACACTTAGCTATGTGCAACAAGCCTTTTAAACCCCTAGGTTCCTCTTAGTGGACGAGTGAAGTCTCGTGAGGGTTTGCAGTGAATCTACCCACAAAATTCTTAACCTAGTTAAATGGGTGGTAGTATTCAATCCAATAATTCCTGACTTAGATTCAGTATGAAATAAGCAGTAAAACATTAAAATTTTGCTTAAAATTCCCTAATGTACATCAGACTCACCTAACTTTTTAACCATCTAATTTCAAGTGTATCAAGTCATGTCATTCAATCAACCCAATTAACAAATATGCTCAAAGATCATGGCCTTGACTCTAAATCTCACTAGGGTGTTCACTCTCAAAAGAAATCACTCAGAAACAGGCTACTCTCATGGTTCACACAAGAGTGCAATAACAAATATGTGCAATGAACCCAAAATCAAAAGTGACTAAAAGAATTAAATCATAGAGTGTTACATAACTTCATGAATGGAATGTATTAATGCAAAACACGAATACTACTATCAATTACATGAAATCGATCGACACTCTTATAACTATCTTTCACCTAGAGTCCATTAGGTTTTTACTAGGTTGTAACTTGGCCAGGGGGTATTGGCTAAACAAATGACGGCTGGGATAATTCAAAGTGCATGTTCAGGGATAATAGTACAAAATAATTCTCTCTCAAACTTTTCTCTTTTCAACTCCTTAAACGTCGACATTGAATTTTTGTTTTCTTTTTTTTTTTCTTTTTTTTCATATGGGACTAAAAAAAATGAACTCATGAAATATTATGCCTCAAATTTTTTTTTTCAATTTTTTTTTTAAATATTGAACCTAAAATAACCTACAAACTAAGATTGGCTCCCCGGTAACGGCGCCAAAAACTTGACTGCTATTGGAATGTGTGTCTAAACTCAACCCCTAAGTGCAAACGTGTGCAGTGTAGTTTTACCTGGTGAGTCCAGGATCGCATCCACAGGGAACCTAAGTTTTTAGTTTATAAATTATTCTAGGTTTATTCTAATCCTATGTTTGCAGAAACATAAACTTGGAAAATTTTGTGGAAGGGAATTTTTAGATTGGTTTTTTTTATCGAACTTTCCTAAATAGCAATAATAAAATTAAATAACAATTAATAAATAAATTCCTAAAGTAGCAAAAATTCAAATAAAATATAAATTCAGATAATTTAAAGTAACCTTGATTTAATGTTCAATTTGAAGGTAAAGAAAATTCTCACAAATTAAAGTCCAAATAAAAATCACAATTCAAGTTTCACATCTAAAGGATACAGAATTGGAATATATGTCGTTAAAAGCTTTCAAAAATTCCCACATACACAATTTCACATTCACATTAAAGGATTGTGAAATTGAAAAATTTTCTATTAAAATTATTTATGGGTTCAAACCCAATTTATTCGCTTCAAGTTATGTAAAAGAATTTTTAAAGTGCCCAAAAACTTTTATCAGTGACTACCGAAATATGATCAAAAGTTTTCGTTTTCTAGAGTTTTTAAATAAAATAAATTAGATTTGAATAAAAGTTCTAAAGAAACCACAATCGCAACTTCGTATTCACGTCAGAAGGATTACGAAGTTGGAAAATCTTCAAATAAAATTATTTGTGATTTTGAATCCAATTTGTTTACGTCAAGGTTTTCAAAAGAAATTTTTAAAGCACCAAAAATCTTTGTCAGTGGTTACAGGAATATGATCAAAGATTCCTATTTTCGAAAGTCTTTTCGTAAAACAAAATAAAATCCAAAAGAAGGTGTATATACGCTTACGTTTACACGCTGCACATATACCCTTAGGGTTTTAATCCGTTTGACTCTTCACCTTAGATTGAAACATCAATTCAAGGTTTCACAATTTCTAGCCTTGCATATTTTCACAATCCCTAAACATTCAATACTTAAAATCTAATCTAAAATCACTATGAATGCAAACTAAAAACATAAAGCGAAGCGACGAAACCCTAGATTCTAATTACGCATGCACCAAACATTCATTCATTCAAAGTAAATTCAAACCAAAATAATAAATAACGAAAAGAATCAAAACTCAGAAATATTCTTATTAAACTTGAATTTAAATAGTATCGTACTTCGAAGAATGCTTGAACAATAAACTTAAAGTGAGTGCAATGGAGATAGAACCAGCGAAAAGATCAAGAACCTTCAAGAACGTCTTCAAAAATAAATAAAACTCAACTAAACTCTAAACTAAAACCTAAAAAAATTATGTAAAACAGCTGGATATAGTCTAGAAAAGTCCCCCAAGAACCCCTAAAAGTTCTGCTTATATAGCCTGCAAAAAAAGAACCTTAAACGTAACAAAACACACAAGCTTCAGTCGGCTCGACCGTCCAAACAGTAGGTGTTTTTTTAGGTATTTTTTGATGTTACTTTCTCTTGGCCGTTCGGACGGTTCGTCTGAGGGTCCGAACGGTGCTGTGTAAAATTCTATCTTTGGTCTTCTCCATGCCTTGTTTCAGTCCATTCTTCCACTTTGGTTGCCTCTTCACTTTATTTTATTATTTTCTCTTCTTCATTGTTCTCGTTACTTAGCAAAGATATATTCTCATTTTCACTGCAAAGAAGAAAATAACCATATAAGTTCAAAATAGTAGACAATAACCAAATTATAAGTAAAATGCTAGTAACTATACTTATTTGTTAAGTTCGTAATTACACTTTTCAAGTGTAATCATTTCTCCCTCGGATCAACCCCCACAATGGGGCAGGCAAGTGAGTTGGTTCAGACATCAGGGGCATTTCTTATTATCAAAAGTCGTGGTCTTATCTAACCAAGTCAAAGTCATTGTTTCGTCCAAACAATTTGAAGACAACTTAGAAGAAGTGTCAATGCAACCTGGAAGTGGTGTCTTTGAATAATGTGATCAAAATCAAAATGAAATGAGACATTCATTTCTACTATCTTTAGATTAGGCTAAATAAAATATCTTACAAAGCCCTTTGAGCCCATTCATATTCTTTTGTTATAAACCCCAAAGGTCATCCCTAATGCGAAGAAAATAGAATAGTGCCAAATGCAAGGAAAAAACTAGAGTCAACACAAAAGAAGAAAGAAGTTCGAAAGTCTAAAAGATCAAATCAAGCAAAAACCAAAGCCAAAACAAAATAGAAAGGAAAAGCATAAACATTACAAAGACTTACGATTATCAAGAAGAAAATAAGCAATGATCAAGCTCTAGCTCTTAAACATCAAGAACAACAGAGAATGTCAGCTCATCAAATGAAGAATTAGATGACCTTAGGATTGTTACAACCCTAAAAGTATAATTTGAGGCTCAAATATCTTTCGTTTTGACAACCTTAGCCTATAGCCTACATTACGATCCAAATAAAGACCTTTTATATTGAAGCAAATAACTTTATTTAAATTTATTCATCGAAGGCACGCGAAGCACTTTTCAAGATAAAGAATGCATATTCAAGTAAAAGACCTTGCAAATGATCCTCAGTAAATTTTACCCTGAGTTGAAATAGGAATTTTAAGCCACTACATTCTTTTTCTTTCTTCAAAATCCTAAAACTGGGCCAACATTATAACTAAAATCAAAGTCTTCTTTGATTAGTAATGCTTACTCAGTTGAAAAGCTCTCATAAGCTAGGGGCAACCCTTTCTTTCAGACCAAATATAAAACCTTATCAATTGATGATGGTTTATTAATCTAAAAGCTCCTAAAGCAAAGAAAGCCCTCGAGGAAATGAAAAACACACAAAGTGACTAAGTCTCTTGATAAAACTGTAAATGTGATTAATACCTCATTAAACACATCAAAAGAAAGGTCATTCACAAGAAGAACATTTATAGAGTACATTTTGCAAATACCTAATCATTCATTTTCAAGCCAGACATTCAAAGTACATTTTTACCAGTGCATACTAGATTCTTTCATTCAAAATCATTCATCCATATGTAACCCAATTTTTGGAAAACAATGCACATTATTTCACTTGTAGTCATTAATTGTACATGACTTTATTCACAAATCAAGACTGCACATGCTCATACTCCCAGTTTTCAAACTACCAAACAAGTTTTTAAAACTTATGCATTTTCAAATTCAAAACACATTAAGATTATGCACAGGATAATGCATATCTCATAAGCACCCAACGTTGAATTTGACATCATCACAATAAAACTACACAGAATAAAACTTACACATACCAACTCAAGAGGTTAACTTTTATCAACATCTGATACAAGGCATAAGATCTTCAACAACCAAAGATCAACTGCAAAGCATGGATTCAAACATTAACTGAGGAATAAAGATCAAACAACTAGTCAGGAATGAAGCTTCTATCTAGAAAATAGGTGTAAAGGTTTAATTCATCAATAGAACCCATCTAAATCAGTATGTTAGACATAGGATTTAGATGCCTAATGCTAAAAGAAAGCTGCAAAAACTCAGATGACCAGTTTGAAGATAAGTCTCCTTTCTAAAGTCTAGTGTGAGTCACAAACTCCAATGTTGTGATACCCTCACCTTTTGTATGAATGGGAACCATGGAATTATCTTCTTTTGGAAATAAGAGTATAGATTAGTGTATTTAATGGTTATGTTCTTCAATATGCTCTAAGTGTTGGGGAGCTAAAATGAATGGCCTTGCTTGGTTTGTGCATGTTTGCAGTAAATTACAAGGAGAGTGAAAGCTCACATGGTGGCCAGCTAAGTGGTCTTCCAAGAGGAAATTTGTTTAACCTAAGGTGTGAAGAGAAGTTGGGAAGTGGAGGAGGTAAACTGGCCATACATAGCTTTGGCATTAATTTTGACTAGCAAACTCAATGACTAAGCAACCTTCCACTTTGACTTGTTGACTCCATGTAAGTATATATATATATATATATTTAAGAGCAAGATGGTTAGAGAAAGGGAATGGCCGGCCAAATGGGTTGGTCTCCTAATTTGTTTTGTTGCTAAGTGAAAGTCAATAGGGCATTAACTTAGTGGGACCCATGAAATTAATGTTGGAAGACCTTGTTACTTATACATATATACATATTGCTTGAATTTGTGGTGGAGGATAGCTTGGCCAGCCATGTTGAGTGTATATATATATATATATGTATTTTGGTTGGTGAAATATCAATTTACAAGACCAAGTGTCTATGGAGAGAGAGAGAGAGAGAGAGACCATTTTGGCTTAATAACCATCCGGCCATTAGAGAGAATTGGGAGAAAGAAAGGAGAGAAGGAAGAAAAAGAAGAAAGGAAGAGAAGAACCAAAGAGAGAAGTGAAGAAAAAATCAAGAGAAAGAAGAATTTAAGAGATGAGATAGAAGCTCTTAAAGCCTTGTCAAGTTTAGAGCTAAGTAGAAGGCTATCATTATCTTGGAAGTTTTGAAGAGCTTGAGCTTGAAATTAAGGTAGGGAAACTTCTACTCTCATAATGTAAAGTTAAAATCTTTTTCTCTTTTGAATTCTAGTAGGTGTAATAACTAGCAAAAGAAACCATGAATCTTTGTTGGGAGATAAACCAAATTATCGGAACCAAAACTAAGCACAGAGATGATGCTTGGTTGATTTGCATGGTAGTGAATGATGGGAGTAGAGGGAAGAAAGTTATGAGAACTCTAGATTAGGTTGACCTTGGAAGATAGAAAAATGGATGTAAATTGGTATATGGTACATAAAAATGAATAAGAACAGAAGATAGAGGAAGAAACCTGAAGTTGGGCAAAACCCAGAAGAAACCCATTCTTGGTGGGCGCCCGCGCTACAGCATTTCCTGATACACCTCTCGGCAGGTGCCTGCCTAAGACTTGGCCCGTGCACCCGTGGCCTTGGGTGCCCGACTAGGCATGTCTTGCGCGCCTGAGCCCTTGTAACTGGACCCCAACTTACTTTGTACCCTTTTAATATTTATACCCACTTTACCCATAAACACATTGAACTTCTTGAATTAATCCCTCTTGTTTCATTTTAGATATGCATTGTCTTGATTATGGCATATTGCACTTAACTTGATTTGGTGAATGGAAATTGGTTTAAAGAAATAATGCTTAAGGGAAATTCTTTGAATCGTCTTAATTATATTGAAATAAATGATACTTGGGTTGAGATGAGGACATCTATGAAATGACTTGCGTTGTTAATCTGAAATCCCTAAATGGATTGTGATATATGTGAACTCATATAACTCACAAATCTAATGGAAAGAAAATAAAATGAAATAATTGGTTATGTACCGGGGGTTGTGGGGTACGAAAAATAAGAATGGGGCTGAGTTACCCTCGGGTCGAAAATCCCAGAACCTGCGCAGGGTTGGTGGTTCATACCAGTAGATTAGTAGCCTACGAAATGAAGGCAGTGTATTAGCTTATGTATACACACGGGCGTAACATCGCCCTAGGTTGTCATCCTAAAGAACGCCAAGGGCGTAGCGTCGCCCGAAACAGGCACGCCGGAATGGTACCCAATCTTCGATGATTGTGTGAAAGTTTAATGTGTGATGTATACATAAGATGAACAAGACAATGAATTAAACATTGCTAATGCATATAGCTTGACATTCACATGGCTTATAAGACTTGCTTATAAATTGAATTATGAGACATTGGCTATTATGTTGTGAATACTGGTTTATTGTGGCTTTACCATATCATGATCATTACATGCATTATATTTATGTTATGGGAGTATATCGTGGGCACACGCCGTCTGTGCTCATGTTCCTACAGATGTCCATGCAGGACCCACTGAGAATGATTAGGAGAGGCCTAAAAGCAAGAGAGGAGATGACCATGTTTTTGCAAGAGCTGGACTAGTTTTACATGTTATAAATGTATTTTGAGATAAACATTGTAATGTATATATTATTCTTTTGATTTTGGGGTCTGTAATGGCCATAAGGCTAAGGCATGTACAAATTGATAAAATTGCAACATAGTGGAATTGATATATGTTTATATGGAATGATGTAGATCCGTGGGTGTGGCCTTGAACTAGCTAGAATGCTTGGTTTGTAAAACCGTTACGTAGTTTATTGGCAGCGTGCATACATATTTGCGCAGGTTACTCTATTACACATTTTGATAAAATTTAGGACGTTATAGAGCAGGGGAAGTTTTGTGGGTCCGTTGCATGACCAACGTGCTTGCTTTGATATGATGACTTGTTTTGATGTTATGCGTGTCTTACACTCACTCCCTAGGTCTCCGGGCCCAGAGCATGATAGGATGGTATCAGAGCTTAGGTTAGACTACCTAGGGATGTGGGAACATTTGCATTTCATATTGCGTGAATATGTGACATTGAAGTAATGTGTTTTCTTGCTTTCTGTACTTAGCTAGAGGTGGTATCGTTATTGAACTGTAGTGCATTTTCTGATGCTTAATTAGAATGCCACCAAGACAAGAGCCACGAGAAAGAGGCCGGGGCCGGGGCCGGGGGTGAAGCCGTGGAAGGGGCAAGCTAGTAGCGGATGCCCCAGTGCAAGGGCATGATGTCAGCACCTCCATCCTGCAAGAATAGGAGGCGGAGTATAGTATGGTGGCTGAAATGCCACTAATGGTCCAAGATGATGCGGCACCACCTGTAGCACCATCAGTACCCCCAACCTGCTGCCGCTGATGCTGGGCCGTTTTACAACAACTAGCCACTGCTATGGCCACAATGGTAGGGGAAGCAATAGTGGCACCCCAACCGCAAGCACAAGTGGGTGCAAATAAAAGTAACCTAGAAAAATTCAGGAAGATGAAGCCTCCTAGCTATGATGGTGTGGCAGACACCGAAGTGGCAGAGTATTTCCTGGATGAATGTGAGAAGATTTTGAAGGCTCTAGAGATTGTTAAACTTGCCACTTGCATTACCTTAGCCGCATTCCAATTTGTGGGCGAGCCTCAACATAGTGGAAGAGTATAAAGGAGGCTAGAGGTCATATGGGGTTGTCATGGGAGTAGCTCAAGGAGAAGTTTCGTGACCACTTCTTCCCCCAGTCACTGCGGAATGCCAAGTGGGAAGAATTTGCCCGCCTGATCCAAAGGAACATGACAGTGCTGGAATATGAACGGCAGTTCACAGATTTATCCAAGTATGCACAGTCATTTCCACCAACTGGTTAAAGTGCCAGAAATTTGAACGAGACTTGAAGCCAACCCTCCGCAATAAAATGGTGATGCTTCGCATTAACAACTATGAGGAGTTGGTGGATAGAACCATGCCGGTGGAGTGGGATTTGTTGGAAACCAGAACAATGCTTGAAGGCCACCTTGGTAGAGGTAGAGAAGGGTAACAAGAGGGGAAAAGTAGAAAGAGGCAGAAAGGGAGCTCATCTACTTCTCAGAGGCAGTAGCCCAATCAACCGGCATGGCCCCCAGGCCACCCAGAAGGACAAAGATGAGGCAGCCCATTTATTACAATTGTAGGCAGCTGGGGCATATGAAGGCTGAATGCCTCCAATTGCGAGGAATGCCTGAAACCACCAGCTGACCGGGAGACATGGCTATGATGGAAAATCGGATGTGTTACCGGTGTGGGCAGACCGGGCATATCCAACGCTTTTGCCCCCAACTTCAAGGAGGTGTCGGGGGGAGAATGGGGCCAGGAGGCCAAAGTTTCCAAAGTAGCCGCGCATCGACACCCTAGTAACAAACACAGCAGCGAGGTCCTTTAGCCGGGACATCTCAGAGTGACGCATCTCCACCACCGAGAGGAGCTCTGTCAGGTAAAAAAGGTGGCAGACCAACCACCAGTCAAGTGTAAGAAAGAGTGTTTGCCATGCACCAGCAAAAGGCACCAGCGGAACCATTAATTACTTGAGGTATTTTTCGAGTGTGTTCTACTTATGCTGTGGTATTGTTGGACACGGGGGCTTCACACTCATTTATGTCTGCTAAATGTGTGTCTGTACTGGGCTTAGAAGTGAGTCCTATGGACTTGTTGTTATTAGTGGAAACCCCAACTGCCGGATTTTCTTCCTTGACTTTTGTGGTGAAGGAGTGTGAGCTTCGGGTGGAAGACGCGGTTGATAAGAGAGAAGCGGTTGTTCCCATGAATCTAATTGTATTGGAAATACGGGAGTTTGATGTGATTTTGGGAATGGATTGGCTTAAGACTTATCGAGCCATAATTGACTACCCCAACCGGAAAGTGACCTTATTTACCCCCGAATGCACATCTATCCGCTTCTTGGTGGACTAATGCATAATGCCTGAGTTGCCTTTGTAGAGAATTCGTAGAAAGGCAGACTTGTACGCCTTACTTACCAATTTGGCGGTGGAAGATGAGGGTGAAGAACAAAAAACTCAATTACCCAAGGTAGTCAATGAATTTCTTGATGTGTTCCTAAAGGACTTGCTAGGGTTGCCACTGAAACGGGAGGTGGAGTTTAGTATTGACTTGATACCGAGCACGGAGCCCATTTCTATCCCTCCATACCGTTTGTCACCGGTAGAGTTGGAAGAGTTGAGAAGTCAACTGGAAGAGCTAAGAGCCAAGGGTTTTATTAGGCCGAGCACCTCTAGGGTGCACCGGCGTTGTTTGTGGCCAAGAAAGATGGGATACTCTGAATGTGTATCGACTACCGAAAGTTGAATAGGGTAACTCTCAAGAACAAGTACCCGTTACTGAGAATTGATGACTTGTTTGATTAATTGAAGGGATCTTCCATGTTCTCCAAAATCGATCTTCGGTCGAGTTATCTTCAAGTGAGGATTCGAGAAGAAGATGTTCCCAAGACGGCGTTTAGGACTCGGTATGGCCATTATGAGTTCCTAGTGATACTGTATGGGTTGACTAATGCACCTGCGGTTTTCATGGACTTAATGAATCAGATCTTCAGAGAATTCTTGGATAAGTTTGTGGTGGTCTTCATAGATGATGTTTTGATTTACTCCAAGTTTGAAGAAGAACATGAGCAACACCTGAGGCTAACACTGCAAAGGCTGAGAGACCATCAGTTGTATGCCAAACTTAGTAAGTGTGACTTCTGGCTGAAGGAAGTCAAGTTTTTGGGGCACGTGGTGTCCAAGGAGGGGGTAGCAATTGATCATTCTAAGATTGAAGCAGTTCTAGAATGGTCTCAACTAAGAACTGTATTTGAAATACGAAACTTCCTTGGGTTGGCGGGATACTACCGCCGATTTGTGCTTGGCTTTTCACGGCTGGCAACTCCATTTACTCAACTCACGAGGAAATGGGTAAAGTTCAAGTGGAATAAAGCCGATGAAAGGGCATTCCAAGAAATCAAGAGAAGGCTGGCCACCGCCCCAGTGCTTATTATCCTAGAGAGAGGAGTGGGATACTCCGTTTATTATGATGCCTCACGGGAGGGACTGGGGTGTGTTTTAATGCAGAATGGAAGAGTGGTGGCCTATGGTTCACGACAGTTAAAGAATCATAAAAGCAACTACCCCGTATATGATTTGAAATTGGTGGTCGTGATATTTGTGCTCAAGACTTGGAGGCATTACCTGTACGGTGAGAGATTCGAGGTCTTTTCTGATCACAAGAGTCTCAAGTATATTTTTACTCAGAAAGACTTAAATCTGAGACAATGCCGGTGGATGGAGTATATGGAGGACTATGATTTTAATCTTCATTACCATCCCGACAAAGCAAATGTAGTGGCAAACACATTGAGTCGGAAGACTCGAAGTGTAGGGGCTAGCCTAGCCTTAAAAGAATGGAAAATCCTAGGAACACTCAATGAGTATGCGTTAACCCTGAAGGATGAGATGGAAAAAGGCATACTGTACGCTTCAGTGATTTATCGGGCCCTGTTGAATAAGGTGATTGAGGCCCAAAGAACTGATAATGAGACAAAAAAGATTCGTTAGAAGATAGAAAGGTCAATAGACTTGCCTGGCTGGACACTGGAAAAGGCAGTAGTCAAATATCAGGGAAGACTCTTTATGCCCTCGACTATGAAAGAGGACGTCATGAAAGAATTCCATCAGTCAAGACTAACAGTGTATCCCGGGGGCACGAAGATGTACCATAATTTGAAGAATCAATTCTACTGGGCTAAGATGAAAATAGATGTGGCAGAGTTCGTGGGAAGGTGCCTAACTTGTCAACAAGTAAAGGCAGAGCATCAACGGCCAGCAGGCTTACTTCAACCTTTGCTTATATCCGAATGGAAGTGGGAGCACATGACCATGGACTTTGTCACGGGATTGCCAAGGACAAGGATGGGTTGTGATGCCATCTGGGTGATTATGGATAGGTTAACCAAATCAACCCATTTCTTGGCGATGAGGATGACGGACTCAGTGGATTCCCTAGCCAGGTTATATATTCGTGAAATTGTAAAGTTACACAGGACGCCAGTTTCTATCTTCTTTGACTGAGATCCCAGGTTCGTTTCTCGTTTCTGACAAAGTTTTCAAGTAGCGATGGGGACAGAATTATGCTTTAGCATAACCTTTCATCCCCAAACAGGTGGCCAGTCAGAAAGGACTATTCAGGTATTAGAAGATATGCTTCGAGCTTGTGTCCTAGATTTTAAAGGGAGTTTGGAAGAACATTTGCCACTAGTAGAGTTTGCTTATAACAATAGTTATCAAGCAAGCATCGGCATGGCACCCTTTGAAGCCTTATATGGAAGACCTTGCCATTCTCCAGTGTGCTGGACATATTGGAGAAGCGGACATGATTGGACCTGAGATAGTCTGGGAGACGAATGGAAAGGTAAAAGTCATCAGATAACAATTAGAAACGGTAAGAAGCCGACAGAAGAGTTATGCAGACCGACGGAGGTAGCCACTGGAGTTTCAAGTGGGGGACCATGTATTTTTAAAGGTTTCACCCTGAAATGGGCAATTTCACTTTGGCAAGCGAGCAAAGTTGTCCCCCCCGTTTTATCAGGCCGTTTGAGATTTTGGTAAGGGTGGGTGAGGTATCTTACTGCTTAAGGGAGAATGTGATACCCTCACCTTTTGTATGAATAGGAACCATGGAATTATCTCCTTTTGGAAATGAGAGTATGGATTAGTGTATTTAATGGTTATGTTCTTCAATATGCTCTAAGTGTTGGGGAGCTAAAATGAATGGCCTTGCTTGGTT
>JAVXUM010149850.1:0-14748 GCA_035590655.1 Pouteria glomerata
TTAATTATTCAAATCCAAACCTTTGAGTACACTACGGGAATAGGGTAAAACCAAGTTCTTTCAATTAAAAGTAAGTTATTAACGATTTCCAAACTCGTTTAGAATTAATAATTATACTTCGCATTTTAAATCAATTGAAAAATTTTATTTATTCGCTATTGTCATTTAATTTATTTCCTTGTCTAAATTCGAACACACCAAACAAAAAGAGCTTTATTTAAAACTTCTTTAATTTACTGTTCTGTTTTATTAGTGCAAGTACGTATTCTTGGAATCTTTAGTTTATTTGTTACATCATTGTTCCCTGTGGATTATGACCTAGGACTTACCTAGTAAAATTACGACTACCCTCTTACACTTGGGAGGTAAAAACCTATACACACAATTTAGGACAAGTCACTAAGTATTTGCCCCGAATCCGAGGACCCGAGGAGTGAGTATAAAACATACAAAACATGAATAATCGGGTCACAATATCAGAGTAAACACAAAGGTCATGCAGTGGACCCCCAATTAAAGATATAAATAACAACAACAAACTAATTACCATCGTTTAAATGAAATTTACATTACTAGACCTTATGGTCTTTACATTTCCCAATATTAAATTAAAATATATAATATTTCCTTACAACTTGAAATTTGCAGGTGTATATTATAAAAATATGGAACTAGCCAAGTATTCTGGGGCATGCTGCACAAATTTCTTTTCTTTACTTTAGGTCACCTTTAGCTTTTCTGTGTGGGTCCTGCATTGACATCTGTAGGGATGTGAGTACGGACGGCGTGTGCTCATGCTACTCTACACTAATATATATATGTATGCGTGATAATGCACATTTAAAGCATATTAAACATATTTTTTTTTGAAAGGTAAAGCATATTAAACATAACAGGGCAATACATAAGAAAATTTATAATACACAAGATATTAACATCAAACGACAATTCTCATTAAATATTATCTAACAATTCACATTCAGCAATTATCAACATATCATCAGTTTGAAAATATACGCTTTATATTGCCATTTAGTACTCTTTTTATTTTACAACATCTTGCACACAATTATCGGGGAATGGGCACATAAACTAAACGTGCTTTGGGGCAATAGCCCAGGGCAACGATACGCCACAGATAGGTAGATGTACATGTGCTAAACGTGCTTTAGGACATAGTTCAAGGCGACGATACGCCTAATATATACTAAACATGTTGTGAGTGACTAACCCACTGGCATGAAAACCAAACCCTGCGCAGGTTTCGAGACTTTCAACCCGAGGGTATCTCAAGACCCTTCCTATTTTACCGTACCCAACTCCGGACAAACGAACAACCAACCATTTTATTTATTTTCTTTAAATTCACATGTAATTTCATATTATGAGAGCATAGCATAGTCATTTGCTAATTAAGTAAAGAACATCCATCCAATCCATGCATAACTTCCTAATTCATTCCATAACCATACAAGGCAATCAATAAACATGTTACCAATGCATTTATCAACATTTCCACTTCATTATCGAATTAATAACATCAAAATTTCAGATTTGAAACAATTAGAATTAAACCTAAGTTTAGTTCCAATCTCATGCCAAAATTGTCATGCTTAGGTACCTGAAACTTAGGAAATTTTTGCCATACCAATTAGGGGTTCTTTCTACACTTTTAATACATCATTCTAACCAAAATGTTAAGCCTAAAACACCACCCAAACACTGAAATTCCAGCACACTGCCTGTTAGGCTCCTTTTTCCGTTTCTTGGTTTCCAAGTCTCGGAATTCGTATGTTTTTGCACCAAAACTTAACCAAACTTGGGGGAAATGAATTTCCGTAGAATCTAGAGGTTTTAAGCCTCCTATACTCTGTTTTCTAGCCCCTAAAACTTGAGATTTTTAGCCCTAAGGTTTCCCACGAAATTGTGCCATTTTTAGGATTTTTGGGTGCCAAAAAGCTACCAATTTGCACAATTTTTTGCATACACCTTAGGGGATCAATTTTCTGTAAATCCTAGTGTTCCTAAACCCTAATACCTCTGTTTTTCAATTCCCAAAAGGAGAAATATGCAGCTCGGGATTAGTTTAGGTTTTTGGCCATTTTAGTGAACATATAGCTAGTTTAGCTAGTTTTCAGTCTTTTCACAATTTCTTCTAAATTTTTCAAATCCAACCACACATATGACACCCCAAACATACATACATACATACATATATGGAGTAGAGTAGAACATTCCTATCTCAATTCTTGGCCAATTTCTTTAAGAACTTCAAGGAGAAAGTAGGTTAGTTTCTAAGCTTCTAACTTGAAACTTCAACTTCCTTCTTCAACCTTTTTCTTCCTCAATTTAATTCTTCAAAAATTCCTAAAGAACATCACTTTCTTTTAATTTCTCCTTTCAAATATATGCTCTAACTTCTTCCTAAAATTAATTTAACACAAAAATAAGATCAACTTACCATGTTGATATTGAATTCATCTTCCTTGGTGCCAATTCCTCATTTTCATATTCTTCTCCATACTTTTCTCTTCTTCTTCTTCTTCTTTTTCTTCTCTTTTCTTTCTTTCTTCTCTTTTTCCCCTTTTCTCCTCTTTTTCTCTTCAATTTCTCCTTTATTTCCTTGCTTGGCTGAATTTCTTATGGCCTTTGCAATTGCTTGGCCGAACCATGGTACATGAAGTCCTTAAATGGCCATTCGGCCAAGCTTGGTTTTTCCTCTTCAAAGTCAAGTCTCTAGCCAATTAGATTGCTTCCTATGTCTTCTAAGTTATCATAATATATATATATTTTAAGTTGATTAAGTATGTGGGTCCCATTTAATTAAAAGGCTTGGACAACTCATAACAAAAGACAAACTTGGAAATGGCCAACTTTGCTTCCAATCCGGCCAATTCTTCACCTCCAACCGACTTCCCTCCTTTAATCCTCACCAATGGCTGGTCAATAAGTCTTCTTATTCATTATACTTCTTCCACTTAAGCTAGGTTGGTCAACATGTGGGTTCCACTTGATTTAAATGCCATTGACACATAATACACTAAAAGACAACCAAGCAAATGGCAAGTCTTCATCCATCCGAACATTTTTCTTTCCTTAACCGACTTTAGACTTTTGTCTTCACATATGGCCAGCCAAAAGGCCTTTCATTCATTCCCATTCACTTAAATGCATATGTATATATAATTATATATGTATAGGAAAGTCCAAATTGAATTCTTAAATTGGTCAAAATTGGAGGAATTAATTTCACATATTCAAATTGAACTTTGCTTCCTTCATTCGGTTATCTTCTTTGCCAAACTGACTTATGGCTTTTCTTCCTTCATATGGCCGGTCAAACCTCTCCATGTCACCTCTCTTTGGGCTTAATTGGTCCATGTAATCATCAAATAAAATTAAGAACTTGAACTAGGTCAAAGTTGGACCAAAATTTTCCTACATGGCCTACTTGAACTCTTTTCTTTCATTTAACCATTTTGAATCATTCTTCCCTCCTTATGGCCAGCCAACTCACCTCCTAAGGGTCCAAATTAAGTTATTTCATGTGGTAAAAATTGAAATAAAAACTAGTCCATTAAATGGTCAAAGTTGGTGTCAAACTAGCCATGTTCAATTAGCTACATTGAAAGTAAAATTCCCACTTATTTACTTAAAAACATAACACTCTTAATTACATTTTAAATACATTCCTAACACTTTAAGGGAATATAATTCTCCTTTAACACTCTAGAAGATAATTCTCCAACTATTTGAACTAAATTTATAACACTTTGAAGCAAAATAGCTTTCTTTCAACACTTAGAATCAATCCTCCAACCACTTAACCTAATTTAGACAATTAGAGGTTCTAAAATTCTAAACTTTAAACCAATGTTAGTTTAATTTATTTAAGGCTCTAAACATGCTCATATTTTCAGTTCTTTCATTAAAATTGAGCACTAGAAGTATCCCCTAACTCCGACTACAAATCATCTCCCAAAACATGGAAAATCCTTCACATACTTTCATCCTAAAGTTTAGGGTATTAAATTTCCTTCCTAATCCAAATTGTAGATTTAAGGCATTATCTAAGCCTTCAGATCATCTCTTGGTCACATAATCATCTTCAAGAAAATTTTAAAATCATAATTTATGTTCATTTCAAATTTCCCGGGATATTACAACTAAACCCCGAATCACTGGTAACTTAATTTACCTCGAACTTTAAAAATGCTCTTACTTTCTTTCTCTTTTTCTTACATGGCTAAGCTCATGAGATTTGTGACTCCTTGTCATCCTAGATCAAATTACTATTTTGCCCCTCAACAATTTACATAATTACCTTTATGTCCCTAGGTCAAAATTAGGGTTAAAAGTCCAAATCTTGAGACTTCTCTTCCACTTGGCCGACTACCCCTTCATTTCTCATCTAATTTATCCTCTAAATTCTAATTACTATTCAAGCCCTCTAGTATAATTAATTCCTTCGAATTTGTGCCAATACCTTGGCATTTAGAAGCTTAAAATTACAAAAATTCACTTAACGACTCACTAAATTCAACTTAGTCAATTAGGGTTTCCGAGCCCCTAAATTTAAAACAAATATTATCTTAATTTAACCTAGGATTTACAGATGCCTAAATATCACCTCCTTTGAGCTAAATTTAAATTTTTGGGAGATTTCCTATCTTAGATTTGAAGTTTGGTTTAGAATGCACCAATTACTCCATACACATTCACTTGAAAGTTCAGGGTATTACACTATTTCCTGAGTCTTCCATTCGAACATGGGTTTGAACGCTATCCTTTGCCAATTTCTGTTCTAACACTGGTTCGAACCCATCCACATCAAGAACCTGATCTGTCTATTTTTCACTCTACAACTTCTCTCCTCTTTACTCAGTTCACAGAACTTCATGACATTGTCACCAAAGTAAGAGTCTTAAAACACATTTGCTTACAATAAAAAAAATAAAACTAAAAGACTCAATTTTCTAAAATTAACCTACAAAAATTTTAAAAATTTTTATGCATTTTTCAATTTTTTGATTTTTTTCAACACACTCATGATTAGATATATTTTTTTTTCATGCTCAGTATCATCAATTCATCACAAATAGTAATCACGAATATGGTTGTCTTCCCCCCCAACTTAACCCAAACATTGTCCTCAATGTAAAGATAAACAATCAAGTCATGAAAAATATTAGGGAAGAGATTACCTCAATCAAATCAAGCTCTATAAAAATACCTGAATTGATGTACAGGATGACATCACCTAAACTTAAGCCCTTTTCTTGCTTCCCCCCAACTTGAATAGCATCATCAATCTAAACTCAGCAAATCACAAAAATTGTTAGGGGAACAAATAAAGATTCAAACATGAGTGAAAAATACAACAGAAACAATGAAAATCATAATAAAGAAAATGAAAACCGAATTCTACTTCTACTCTACTTTTGTTCATCATCCACAAAATTCACTTATTCAAATGGTGGTGGGTCCTTAAGATCCCACACCTCAACCTCCGCCACAAGATTTTCATGATAGGTTTTCAACCGGTGCCCATTCACTTTCAAAATTTTCCTATCCGAAGGGTCCTCAATTTCACATGCATCATGCTCAGAAATTGATTTGATGAGAAATAGGCCAATCCACCTAAACTTCAACTTCCCGGGGAATAAATGCAATTTTAAGTCATAGAGAAGAATTTTTTGACCCTTAAGCAAGAATTTCTTTCGGATATAGTCATTATGTAATTTCTTCATTTTGACTTTAACTTGAGGATCAATAAGAAGATTAGGTGTTAAAAAGAGAGAAAAATGAAATTTAATGTATTAATGTGAATTCTTGTAACTTGCAGGTGTTTTGGAATGAAGAAAACAGGAAATTGGACTTTTAGCAGAAAATCAGAAGAAACTGTTCGAACACTGGTTTGAATCATAGAAGATCAATAGCAGTTGAAGCATTGAAAAAGCTCAAGTCCAGAAGATTGGTTCAAACGTGATTCAAACAGACACTTGTTCGAACGTTTGATTGATCAACAGAGGCTTCTGTAAGTTTCCAGGATCATAAAAATTCTAAATGTCGAAAGTAGATTCGAACCTTTGTTCGAACCATGTTCTGTTCTAACGTGTGTTCGATTAACAGAAGGTTTTGCAACTCTGAAGAGAAGCTGAAAGACTAAGTCCCAGGAGACCGTTTGGACCCTTGTTCGAACCATACTCTGTTCGGACCATGGCTAGAACAACAGAAGTTGTTCAGATTTCAACTGAAAGAAAAATTCTAAGTCCACGAATGTTGTTCGAACGTATGTTCAAACCATGACTTTGTTCGAACGTTTGTTCGAACCAATTTGAAATTTCTGTAACTCGTGATTAAGTCTATTTGGAAAGGGCATTTTTGTACTTACATTTTAACTTGTATATAAGGAACCAAAGAGGGCCGTTTGGAGATTCATTACGTACATTTCAGTTTTTCAGTTTTCAATTGTAGAGAGAGAATTTAGAGAGAGAAAGTAGATCTATTTCAAATTTTATTGAATTTGTTCCAGAAAATTAACAGTATTTGTGTTTATTCATGGAGTTTATCTTTCTTTATGAGTGAGTAGTTCTTTTTCTTGGATTCAATGTAAGTTTTATGGATGAATTGTATATACATTTCCAGAGTTTGAATTAAATGTCAGATTTCCTGAATTTATGTGAACAATCTATCTTTGAATGGCATCCATTTTGAATTAGGAGTTAAAATCTAATTTGATGTTTAGCTTGTATTGTTTATGGACATTGTATGTGTAATAATGGTTAGATTTATCATATTCTCTGTTGAAGAATAGTATGATGAATACTAAATTCAGATTACATATATACATAGTCTATAGATTATGCATTCCAAATGTTTGATTAAATTTCTTCACTAGGAATTGAACTTAATTTTCACTCACTTCAAATATGATTTGTTTTAATATAAATTTCAGGGAATCATCTTTTGATCTATTTCTTTAAAGGTAGATAAGTGGATAAAATCTGAAAATTATATATAATTCACCATAGACTTATATTGAATCCAAGACTTTTCACAAATTTGTTTAACTAAGAAATTTCTCAAACAACACATCAATTGCAAAACCAAAGTAGTTCCACCATTTATTTTGAGATCAATTTATTCCAAGAACTTTTTCAAAATTAGTTTTGTTCATTGATTTGCTAAGGTTCTCTGTGGACATGATCCGGTACTTACCGGTTACTGTGCTTCAATTAGACACCCTGCACTTGGGTTCGAGCCAATATTAAATGGACAATTGGACGAGCAAGCACTTTTGGCTCCATTGCCGGAGAGTCTTAAGCAACGGTGAACGGACTTTTTGGGAAGCTTTGGCGGATTGATTTTCACCACCATCTCCAACGACGGAATTGCGCACTTCTGGATAATTTCGTTCCATACTCTTTTGAATTTTGATTGAAAATAAGCTAGTGGTAGTAAGCATTCATAAATTGCTTGTGCTTGTGCATTTGTTGCATCTTGTGCATGCATCTTAGGTCTGGTAGGGTAGTTCAATCTATTTTGCATTCACAAAATAAATTTCCTAAGTATTGGTTATTCTAGAAAATCTAATTTGATAATTTCAACACTTCCCTTCAAAGTGATTTTCTAGACATTACTCCCAGCTTGTCTCTTATTTTTTCAAATTGTCCTTTTAGAAGTGACTTGGTAAATATATCTGCAATATTTTCATGACTTCGAATTTCTACAACTTGATGAGTGCCATCAAGATTTTTTTTCTCGAATAAAATGATACTTGAACCAAATATGTTTAGTTCTTGCATGACATACTATTAGTTGCAAGCTAGATTGCATTTCGATTGTCACCAAGAATAGTGGTTGGCTTAATTGGAAATGAATAAATATCTTCAAGAAGCCTTTAAAAATAAACGCATTCTTGAGCTACAAGTGAGACAACCTTTTATTCTGCCTTTATTGTTAAAAGAGAGATAGAATCTTGCTTTTTGCTGCACCAAGACACACTTGACCCTCCACAAAAGAAAACATAACCAGAAGTTGACCTTCTACCATCCAAGTCTCCTCCTAAATCAAAATCTGTTTAGCCAAGTAAAGAAAAATCAACTCCCTTTTTTTGTAGAATAATCCCATATCAATAGTAGAATTAACATCTTCAAAATTTTCTTTGTTGCCTTCAAGTGTGGTTTCTTTGATGCTTGCATAAATTTACTAACAAGTCCAATAGAAAATGAAATATCCGGCCTTATGATAGTCAAATAGATCATACTACCAACAAAAGAACGATAGATATGAGGATTGGGTAGGAAGAATCCCTCATTGTTTGTTAATCTTATCCTAACATCAAGTGGAGTGGACTGCCTTTTTGCTGGGTTAATTCCAAACTTCTCGACAAGCTTCTTAGCATAGACCTTTTGAGATACAAAAATTCCATCTTTTGAGTTTTCCACCTCCAAACTAAGAAAGTGATTTAATTCTCCCAACATCTTCATTTCAAACTGGATGAAAAGTTGTTCTTGTAATTCAACAACTTCTTTTCATTGTTGCCAGTGACAACCATATCATCAACATAGAAAAGAACAATGACATGTGAATTTCCATACTTTTTGATAAACATGCTAGAATCTGAATTGGAAGCCTTATAAGCATAAAATTTTAAATATTCAGCAATTTTAACATACCAAGCTTTTGGAGCAAGTGCTCTTTCTTTGTCCTAGCTCTTCCGCATTTGAGGATTGAGGCATGACTGTCATCTTTAGCTCCACACTGCTAGATTTTCTTACTTAGATGTAACTTTATTTTCATGATAATACAAAGAAACTTCATCAAACACCACATCTCTAGAAATAATGTATTTGTGAGTTATAGGATCCATGTATCTCCAACCATTCTTTCTTTCATCATAACCAACAAAGATGCATATCTTAGCTTTTGCATCAAGCTTACTCCTTCAAGATTCTGGCACATGAACATAGAAAATTGAGCTAGAAATTCAAAAATACTTGATTATAGGCTTTACTCCGAACAATAACTCATAAGGAGTCTTCATGTTTGTAAGACTAAGAGGCATACGGTTAAGTACATAGGCAACACACTTCAGACCTTTTACCCATAAAGCCTTAGGTAGCTTCTTGGCATGAAGCCAACTCTTGCAAGTCTCTGTAAGATGCCTAATCTTCCTCTCAATCACACCATATTGCTGAGGAGTTTCTACACATGTGAGTTCTTTCTTCATAGTCATTGCAAAAATAGAAGACCTCATTTGAATTGAAGTTCCCACCATTATTTGTTTGAAGCCTTTTTGTTCCCCTGCCAATTTATCCTTTAACAAGAGCTTTAAACTTTACAAACTTGGAGAAAACTTTTAACTTGTGTCGTATAAAATAAATCCACATAAATCTTGTACAATCATCAACAAATAGCAGCATATAATAAAAACCAAAGTATGAAGGAGTTTTAGTTGGTCCCATCAAATCACTATAGAGCAAGTCCAATAAAAATGAGTATCTAATACGAGATTTGTCCAATGAAAGATGACGTGGCTTACCATATCGACATCTTTCACACACTTTTTTATTACCAAAATTAGATAGTTTTGGTTGCCCGTCAACCAAATTCTTATGCACCATAACTTCTAGTTTAGACATGTTAAGGTGCCTAAGTCTAGCATGCCAAGTAGAAACATTATCATTGCTACTCATCTTATCAACATAAGAGTTTGAAGTTGACAAGACAAATAAATCATCAATTCTCTTACCAGTGTGAATAATATCTGCCTCTAGCTCTTTTATTCCAAAAACATTTTACTCTTTTTAGGCCAAACAACATATAATTTCTAGCATCAATAGCATTGGCCATCAAAAAAAGATCTTTCTTCATTCTAGGAACATGAAAAACATTGTTGAGAGTGATGGAATCATCTCCTTCTTCTTTGATCACAATTGTCCCCTCCTTTTTGATTGAGTGAATAGTATTATCTGCTATGATTATAGCATTTTCCCATTATAGTCATCAAATCTAGAAAATTTAGACTTATCTTTGGTTATATGATGGTCACAACCAAAATCTACAATCTAGTCTTTGTCAAATTTATTGGAAGTAATAGCATTTGTGATGATTTGAGTCATGAAACACGAGTCCCGATCTTATTCCTTCTCATTGATCTCGGCCAAATTGCCCACTTTAACTTTACACGATAATTTTTCTTGATATGCCCAGCCTACCACTCTTGTAACATTTGATAGACTTCTTGGTAACCTCAGAATTTTTTTGAAACTTTGCTAGAGCCTTCTTCTGCTGATTTATTCTTCTTCTCTTGCTATTTCATTTTGGCAAATAAGGTATTACTTTTTTCTTTCATACTAACACTAGCCATTTGCTTGGCTAAAGTTTCTTGTGATGACAAGAGATTCTCAAACTCCTCCAAAGATAGTTATGAAGCCTATCCTTGAACTGAAGTAACAAATTGAGTAATTTCAGTTTCAAAACACGAATAATATGACATTTGATTTTTGCTTCAGAAATTGTTTCACCCAATAAGAAAAGTTTTGAGCTTAAATTTTTAATTTTAAGGAAATATTCAGAAATAGAAAGATCTCCTTACTTGGTAATAGTCAACTCGTTCTTAAGCAATCGCTAACAAGCCTCATTCTTCTTGTTGAATAATCTTTCAAGAGTTTACCAGATTTCATTTGCTGATTTACAATGATAGATATATCAAACAAGCCATGAGAGATTGATCTCTTTAAAGCAAATTCAGCCTTGGCATTCTTTTTCTTCCATTTCTTGAGATCTTTCTTAGAGTCATCATTATCAACATTTGTCTTTGGAGGATTAATGTCACATCCTCCAACAACATCCTATAAGTCTTTAGTAAGGAGATAAGACTCCATACATGAACTCTAGATTTTGTAATTGGTATGGTTTAGCAACTCCACACCAATGCAAGCCACACATCTACTCATATCCATCTTTTGGAACACTGATTGGAAATCTTCACAAAGAAATCTTGACACCAGAAGTTCCTTTAGGAGAAGACTCTGATACCATGTAAAAGAACGTACTGCAACAATAGTTACATTTGCCTAAGATTGCCAACCAAACAAGTGAAAATAAATAATCAAAAGGAACAAGAAAAATGCCAAAAGATGTGGACTGCTATTCTGAACTTAATATATTTGAAAACATGATACATATATATAGACTATATTAGATAATTCTATAATTGACTCAATAAATTTTCCTAGAACCTGAGCGGGATAATAACATATGCAAACATAATTGTAATAGGTTTATGGTTCCCAAAAGACTCCTAGACTCCCAAAATAACTAAAAACACAAAACAATCCTTAATGTGATCCCACATCGGTTAGCAAGGGTGGTCTTTGATATTATATATATGGGTTTATCAACCCTCCCTTTACGAGCTAGTTTTTGAGGAGAAGTTAGGTCAGGTTCGTATTATTTGATATCAGAGCCAAACCTTATTTGGTCGGTGTGCCTCACAGTTTCGGTTCTCTACACGAGGACATGCAGTTTAAAAAGGGTCAGGTCTAATGTGATCCCACATAGGTTAGCGAGGGTGGTCTTTGATATTTTATATATATGGGTATGGCAACCCTCCCCTTACGAGCTAGCTTTTGAGGTGGAGTTAGGCCATGTTCATATCATTCCTAGACTCCCAAAACAACAAAATCATAGATTTCCTAAGTATTGATTATTCTAGAAAATCTACTTTGATAATTTCAATAGTTCTACCACGATTTTAATTTTATAGTGAAAAAGTACTTTAAGGTTTTAATTTGTTTTGTGTTTGAAAAATTGGAGTTTTTATTTAGGTTTTTCCTTTGTACGTCTTATTCACATTTAAATGTTTGATCTTATGGTAGGTTAGTAGTGTTGGATTGCATTCGTCATCTAAAGTTTTAGAATATGTTCACTGTTTCTGAATTATGTGGACGATTAGTTGAAACAAATAAGTCAGAGAATAGTATCATTTAATTGTAAGGTTGGTTCAATTGATTTTAACTCTTTCTATGAATACGACAACTACTGAACGGGCATTATCAGCTATAAAAATTGTTAAAACTGATCTTCGTAACAAAATGTAAGAAGACTAACTTACAGATTCTATAATTTTCTACATTGAAAAAGAATTGGCTAAAAGTATCAGTCCAGATACGATAATAGATGAGTTTTACTCTTTGAAAGATTCTAGGGTACAACTTAAATAACGTGTTTTTCTTTTGGTTGTTTATTTGTTAACATTTTTATATTTATGCATTAGTTTTGGTTGAATTAATTATAAAAGATTTAGATTAATATATATATTTTTTAGTTTATTGAGCTTTGACTTATAGCCTAGAGCATTATATAATTCTTGCCCTGCCCCTACTTATGTGGGCACAATTGGATTAAGACTGTTTTGTGCATATAGATGAAATCTACTATACACATAAGACATATGCATGAGGTTAGCCACTTAGCTAGTCGTGTTTACTAGGCCAAGACAATAAAGGCATACGACATAAGCACCAAAAGGATTCTCACATATATATGATCAAAAGGCATCCCTGATATGCACATGGGTATACCACATGGCGTGTGTATGAGGACTTCTTGTTATAGACGTGTTCATGAGCTCCAACCACGCATACACATGATAGATCACTTGTAACATCAATTCATCTTACTCTATTTTTTGGTTTTTCTTTATTTTTTTTAATCAAGCTCAACAACGAAAGCTTTCTTACACAATAACAAGTATAATCACACTATAAACCATCGTCAACATCCTTTATATACTAATTTATAATAATAAGCAAGAATTTATACATTTGGATCAACATTTATATTATTCTCTCTAGCTTCACATTACCATCCATAACTTAAGCGTCACAAGTCCACCAAAAACCATGGTAACTAGACATCAAGACAAGAACCCCTACGTCAAACTAATAAAGATAAAGAAAATAGAGATGAAGAAGATGAAACAATTGGACCTAAGGCCTAGACCAAGAACCACTGCCACCAAGACTCATCTCCACAAGTATAACAAAGCACAAAAGAAGCACATGAATACCTATAGACCAAGACTTGGGCTTCATAACTTAAAACCCTCATTCTCTCACACTATATTACTCTTTGATTCATACACACAAAGACAAATGTGGACACCTAGGTTTTCAAAATGAAGAAAGTAAGAAGAATGATGAGGTGATAGTCTAGAGGAAGTAAGCAGGGTCGTGTCTAGAAATTTAGAGGGTCTTAAACAAAATTTTTCAAAAGAGTCCCACACAAGTACTATGTTTATTTTTTTTTTTTTCTTTTACTCTGATCTGGTCTCAACTTTGCTATATCTTGAAAAAAATGTTAGACTTGGAGTACAGAGGAGTACAGAGCAATTGAACAATGAAAATAATATCATAAATGAACATATAGTAAAATATCACATATGAGGATAAAAATTGAATTTCAATTTGGATTATTAGACTTACTGAATGATATATAATGATTTGGAGTTAATTAAATAGATAGTGTCTAATGGATAGTTTCTAACGGATAAAGTATAATTAAAAAGATAATAATAATTCATAATTTCATGATATAATTAATGAGATAATAATGATCCATTTAAGATTAGTGTGGATAAAAATATAATTAATAAAATAATAATTATTTATTTATGAATATAGTTATTGTAGTGTCTAAGGGGGGTAAAAATAGGTATACATAAGTTCAAAAGTCAAAATCGTATTTTAAATAAAATTGAAAATAATAATTAACACATTAATTAAATTTTTACTAGTTCAAATATTATTTAATTTTTTATTATTAATTAATATATTAATTAAACTTTGATTGGTTTAAATATTATTTAATTTTTTTGTTATTAATAAAAATTTTAAAAGATGAGAACCTTATCTATTTGTGGGGTCCTAACCAACCGTCTCATTTGCTCAGAGACAGCCATGATATTGGGCCTAAGAAGGGCATACTAGACTTAGCGACAAGACCAAAACCCTTGAATTTGCCGTGATCAAATAGCTAACTAAAAAATAAAGAAAAAGAATTGACACAACAACACAAAACCAGGCCAGGCTGTGTGCAAGAAGAAGGCAATTGATACACATGCCAATTATTTAAGCCACCTTATGTGTGCAAAATTAGCACAATCAAGCACATAACAGAGCTAGATTTTGAAATTTTTTTCTATGTCCCAAGACCACTCCAACCCAACACCTAAGTCTTCCAAAACCAACCCCAATGCAATAATATGAAATTTAACTAATAAAAATACGTAAATATGACATCATAAGTGATTAAAGTAAATATTTGGGTTATTACAAGTTATTATACGAGAAGTTAGATATTTTAAATTTAATTAATATTTAATAATTTTTATGTCCTCTTTCAATCAAAATTAATTTTTTGATAAATTTTACAACTACAATAAACTAATAAGCAAGTTCCATTAAAGGAACCTAGAGCTACATTGATGAAACTCACATGTTACAACTATAGTTTGATTTTATAAATAAATTAAAAGTGAAGTTGTGGTCATATACTGATGTGCCACAAAAAGAAGTAAAGGTTTTGTTAATAAGAACAAAAAAACCTGAAAAAAAAAATGAGAAAATTACATTTTGTTAAAAAACAAAGAGTTTCACCTAAGATTTGATAATAATTTTAATATTATGCTTTGACAGGCATTTTTTTTTTTCTTCTTGTTTTCAATTACTTACTAGG
>JAVXUM010149867.1:0-14744 GCA_035590655.1 Pouteria glomerata
AATTAAATGATATAATAATTTTATTTCATTCAATTATTTTTAATAACTATTATAATTAAAATATAATTTAATATATTTTATATTTATTGAATTAAATGTTTTTTAATAAATAATTGATAAGTCAATTAATTAATTTAATTAATCTAATTAATTAAATTATTACAAAATATATTTTATTAAATTGAATTAATTTTTTTAAAATTAATAGAATTAAATATTTTCTAAAAATAAAAATTTAATAATTGTAAACAAAGTTATATTTTCAAATGCTATTTTAGTTTTTATTTTAAGAAAAAACAAAAAATACAAAAATACAAAGCATAAATAGGTCGATATAAAAAAAAAAAAGTAACAACATTACTCATCGGCCCTTACACTTTAAATTTTAAAAAATTTCTTTTTTGTTAACTTTTGATTTTTTTTTTTTAACAGTTCAAACGGCCACGAGGATTTCAACCGCGCATGCGAAAGACAGACGAGGAAATTTAGACCTAGAATGGATATTCCATTAAATTTATAAAGTACCAAACATGGGCTGAGGAGGAATCTCTTCCACTGATTATTATGTAAGTCACCATGTGGATGCATGCAATCAAATTAATTAACAAAAAATAATCTCCTTTTACCAATTTCATCCACGTTGTTTTGTACATTGGTTAATTTTTTTATATTAAACTTTTTTTTTTTTTTCTAATAACTCAGGGTGTCCGGAACAACTTGCGCATATCTCGACTAATCCTTGGGTGTCCTGAAGTTAACGACCAAGTAAACCCTCAGTAACTCTTAGGAGATTCGAACTAGTGATCACAGGAGAGCCAATCCAAAATCTTATCAGTTGAGTTACCCCTCAGGTTTTCTTTATACTAAACTTAACAAAATCAAGAGCGAAATATATTTATATCTTTACATTATTATAGGGAGGAAATGTTATTGTTTCAAGTATTTATCTAACTACAAATGGATAGCCCAAAATAGAATATGGAATTAGTTATTAATTGATTAGTTTGTTAAAAACAAAATTGGTAAAATTTTTTTCTTCCTTCTTATAATACCCTTTAATTTGTTTTAATATGTAACAGCCCGAGACCACTGTCGCCTGAAGATATTGTCTACTTTGTCCCCTCCGGTCTCTCCCTGGCACATCCTCACAGTTTTGTTCTTGGCGAGGGCAACCCCAGTGCCCCCCAAAACGCGTCCTCAAGGGAAATGTTTCAACCCCCTACTTATTAGGCTGGCTTCGTTCTCCTCTCCAACCGATATGGGATCTCACAATCCACCCCCCTTGGAGGCCCAGCATCCCCGCTGGTACACCGATCCGATACCGGCTCTGATACCACTGTAACAGCCCGGGACCACTGCTGCTTGAAGATATTGTCCGCTTTGGCCCCTCGGGTCTTTCCCCGGCACAGCTTAACGGTTTTGTTCTTGGCGAGGGCAACCCCAGCCCAGGACCACTGCTGCCTGAAGATATTGTCCGCTTTGACCCCTCGGGTCTCTCCCCGGCACAGCCTCACGGTTTTGTTCCTGGCGAGGGCAACCCCAGTGCCCCCCAAAACGGTCCTCAAGGGAAAGGTTTCAACCCCCTACTTATTAGGCAGGCTTCGTTCTCCTCTCCAACTGATGTGGGATCTCACAATCCACCCCCCTTTGAGGCCCAGCGTCCCCGCTGGTACACTGATCCAGCACCGGCTCTGATACAACTGTAACAGCCCAGAACCACTGCCGCCTAAAGATATTGTCCGCTTTGGCCCCTCAAGTCGCTCCCCGGCACAGCCTCACGGTTTTGTTCTTGGCCCTAAAACGCGTCCTCAAGGGAAAGGTTTTAACCCCCTACTTATTAGGTATGTTTCGTTCTCCTCTCCAACCGATGTGGGATCTCACATAATAACTGCTTAAAACTTCATGGCATTGGGAAGAAAACTTTTACAATTACCAATAGTTAAGTAATTTCATCATTCATAATTTTATCTTTCTTAAATAACCTTTAATTATTCATTATTTTAATAATTATTCTTTTTTCTCTAAATATCATTAATTATTTACTATCCACTTAATTACCCTTAATTACTTATCATTTACCTTGATACACTTTTATAATTTTCTTAAATTTTTTTTTCATTTAGAATAAAATAATTAACAAAATTTATACATGTGTAATGTGTGCACTCACTTCTAGTACATAAAAATTCTAATATATATATATATACTAGCGAATAACCCGTGCCAACAATACTTCTCAATTAAAATTAAATATATAAGCATTTGTAACCGAGAAATAAAATTTTTATTTTTCTTAATACAACTCTTTTTTTAAGACAAATCTTCAAATACCATCTTAAGTTCAATTAAATAGTTTATCAAAATGTGAAGTGATCTAAAGACTGAAAAAGAATTTGAGAGAAAATTTAATTGGCAAAAAATCTCATTCATTTATTAAAGAATAAAACCCAATTTCAATCTTTAAATTTGTAAGAGTGATATTTTTGAAATGTGTTATGTTTTATTATATAGATACAGTCAACCTTATTAATTTAAATTTAACATTAAAATTTAGAAAAAAAAATCACTCCTCCAAGATTAATTTTTTTTAAATATTTTAAAAATAAAAAAGTGGAGTAGTTAATATAGAAAGATAACTATTTCCAAGCCTAATTAATATTCAATATTTTTTCTATTTTAAAATTTTAAAATACTAAGAATTGTGGTTATATGAGAAATAACTTAATTATTATTTAATCTTTTTTTATTTTTGTTTTTTAATTCAATTATATTTTTTATCTGTATTTTTAATTTAATCACTAATATAATTGAAATATATAAATTTAACAAATATATTAAATTTTTAAACAAATGGGTTCCTATTTTCAAACCTATGAGCAAGTGAATTATTTTTCGAAATCCAAAAAAGTGAATTTCTTTTAAGAATTTATGAGTTTTTTTAATATTTATTAAAATCATATACGACAATGTTAGCACATTTATAGGTAAAAGAAAAAGTGAACTTTTAGTATTTAAACAAAAGTTTTGTGAAAGATCTCAACTATTCATTAAAGAATAAAGTTTAATCTCAACATTTGGATCTTAATTTGTGATAAAGACATTTTTAAAAATCGTTCTGTTTTATTATATATATATATAAGAAATCGCAGTCTCATACCGCGGTTATGGGATTCAACAGGAACGAAGCACCGCTCTTTGAAATTGCAGTTATTAGTAAACCTCACCGGTAGCACCAACGAAATCGGATAAGCCACTGCACATCTCTTTGCTAACAACGGTGGACGCATGGTTATCATCGCTGACGTTCAAGACCAGAAAGGCCAACATGTGCTGGAATCATTGGCTCGGACCGCTACTGCTACGTCGAATGCAACGTCACCGATGAAGATCAAGTCAAATGCATCGTGGATTCTACCGTCTAACAATGCTAGAATTCTCAACCGCTCATCAACTCATCCTCGACCTCGACTTCTCCTAATTGGATCGCCTCTTGGCGATTAACGCCGGGGGCATGGGGCTTGTGGGAGCAGCGAGTCAACAACTCAGAGAGTACGGAATCAGTGTGGTGCCGTGCACAGTGGGGACACAGCTATTGTGTGAAGCACATGAGAAAACGAAAGAAGAAGTTGAGGAAGTTTTTGAGTCGTTCGTTCCCTTAAAAGGGATTGTGTTCCTTGCCTCTAACGAGTCGACGTTTGTCTCCGGCCACAACCTTCTTGTTGATTGCATCTATCTTAGGAACCACCGGTGAGAATAGATAAATTGTGAGCAGATATAGACGACGGTTGTTCAGATCGCCTTTTCACATTGCGGTTCTTCATTTCTGTACACTCTCGTAACTTCATTTCTGGACACTCTCGTAACTGCACCATGAGACCTTGATTTCTCATTGTCCCTATATATCTAAATTGTTTCTCATTAACAATATATTTTTAAATATTACATAAAATATCTGAAAAAAAAAAAAAAAAAAAGAAGTCAAGGAGAATGACTGCGGTATCAAGGTAGTAGCTTTGAGTACTGCACTAGAATAAATTTTAAGTAAATTGACATGTAACATAATACACAGTTGTACCGATAGATAAAAAAAAATAAGTTTTAAATAAAATAATGAGCAACAATTGTAGATCGTAATATGAGCTCAAAAGTCATATTTTGTCTTGACTAATGGACGTGATTAAATTTACACTTATCATTGTAATACAATTTATGAATGGTTGAGTCCACTCAGTTTACCTTTTAATTTGATATTTTTTCTATTGCTAAATGTAATTTAATTTACATATTTTTTTATTAATATTTACTGCCTAATATGGTACCAAAAATCGATAATTCTGTACCATAGAATTTCTCCTTGGGAAGAGATTAATTATTAATTTAAGGAAAATAATAATCCAACCAATAATAATGCAACATGGTGTTACTATCATAACTATGAGTATGTTTAGAGTATAAATTTTGAATTAAAAAATAAAAAAAGTAAATTTTGAATTATTAAGTGTTGGTATATTTTTTTAAAAAATATAAAAATTTTGATAAAATTTGAAGAAAGTTAAAAAAAAATAAAGATTTTTATTATAAAAAATTAACAATAATTAAAAAAATTAAATTTCTTTTATTATATTTATCACTCTAAACACATATTATACATTATATGTATATATTACTTTAATGAGTCTAATAAATATTTTAGAAAGTTAAGCACACGACCTACTCACGTCACTCTATAATATATTTTTGTAGATTTTTTTTGGTAGTACATGATTGATTTAGGTTTTATTTGAAGTATTAAAAAATACTGAAAAAAATAAAAATTATTTATAAATTTTAAAAAATATTTATTTTTTATCTCATCATATAAATTATAAATTTATATTTTATTTTATTTTTAATCACTCTAAAAATATATTGTTAATGGGCAGTGCTGTCACCTCCGCAGAGGCGGTCTCCCTAGTCCATTTTGTCCTGGCCTTAGATTCATGCAGAGATTCATGAAGCGGGGATAGCTTCCACCGTATTTTTTGTGGGATTAGAATAATAAAAAAGTGAAAAGAAATGAGATAATTATAAATATATAATTTATATAATAATAAATTTTTAAAATTTTTTTTATTTGTTAACACACTAAACGATTCCTTTATATATATTTATATATATATAAAGTAGAAGTAGTTAACGCCATTGCGTTATGTAAAACTTAATTGGTGATACGCTTATATCATGTGATATTTAATTATAATTATCTTGTACTATAGTTATCACACGTGTGTGATTGTGAAACGTGACATCCAATTAAAATTATCTTAATTATCTTATAAAAAAATTAATATTTTACACAATTACTATCTATTCATAATCTTTTATTTTATTCAAAGTAAAATACTTATGAATATCTTTTCATATTTTTTACAAGCTTTTATATGTAATTGATATATATATATATAATGTGGTAAGAAGAGTAGAAGTAATAATTATAAATTATTTAATTATATTAGCAAGCGTTATTATTCTTTAATTTTTTTAATTTTTTTATTATTAAAATTTAAATTTAATTGAATTGATATTATTGATGGCATTAATATTTTAATTTATTTTACGTTTACCATTTATTGAATTTACATAAATAATAATATATATTACTTTTAAATATATTTTTATAATTTATTTATTTTAGTATGTTAATGATACGTTCAACTTAATTATAAAATATTATAAATTTATGCATCGTACCATAGTATTATTATAATTATAGCCCGCTTTGACATGCTTGTGTATGCAACTACTTTAGTAGTCTTTTGAGGATCTTTTGGGTTAGAAAAGTGGAGAGAGCGAGAGAGAGAGAGAGAGAGAGACTATGGGGAGAGGCAAAGTAGAGCTGAAGAGAATAGAGAACCCTTCAAGCAGGCAAGTGACCTTCTGTAAGAGACGAAATGGGCTGCTGAAGAAGGCTTTTGAGCTTTCTATACTCTGCGATGCGGAGATTGCCCTTCTCGTATTCTCTCCTTCTGGGAAAGCTTACCAGTTCTCCAGTCACGTGTACTTTTGTTCTTCAACTCCCTTGCTTTTCCTTTTACTTCATAGGTTTTAAATTTTTTTTATTAAGTAATCATTTTGTATATCCATACATTCATACATATATATATATATATATATATGTATATACACAAAGTGAAAGATTTTTCTAAGAACAACATTTATGCAATTTGTTCATGTTAATTGTTGCTGCAGAATGGATAGGACCATTGCAAAGTACCGAAGTGTGGTGGGAATTTCTCAATCTAATAACAATCAAGGACTTGGAACTAATCACGTAATTCCCTTTCTCCCTCTCTCTAAATTGCATCTTTCTTTAATTGCTTTGATTAATGCTTTTATTATATATACACACTTCCATTTTATGATCACAGGTTGCGAGGACCGAAATTGAATACTTGCAGAGAAGCATAGAAACCTTGGAAGCAAGAAAGAAGTACATATGTTCTGAAGTCACTACTGTTCACATATAGTACAAATATATATATGATTATCATATTTATATAACAAATCAAGTTATTTATTTAATATTTATGTATTAGATCAACGATTGACATTATACAAATCAGATCAACAGTTATTATTATTTTTTATTTTAATATCAAAGGTACGGATAAATATTAATATATATATATATATAGCCTCATCATCATAAAAAAAAACCCAATCAGTCAAATCATATATATATATATATTCCAGGCACTTGGCTGGAGAAGATCTGTCAAATTTGGGTACGAAGGAACTCCAGCAGCTAGAGCGCCAGTTGAGGATTGGCCTTGATAAAATCCGCTCTAAACAGGTAACTCGTGCATGGATCGATGTCCCATAATGTTTATGTATACATATAAACGCACATATACAGACTCTGCTTTTGCTGCCAGCTTTTCTGGGTTTTGTTCCTTACGGCACTTGTAATACTGTGTGATCTGAATTTTTTTTTTTAATTTGGCCTGAAGTGTTCGCGGTACGACTTTAAAATGAAATTTTTTTTTTTTTTTTTGGGCTCTGTGATGGTAGCCCAATCCTGGAGCCCATCACTGAGCACAGCGGGGGTGCGGGGGCTACGCCCCAGCCGTATGGACCGATTGACCCGTTTAAGGTTGTTTATGTGGAATTAGGGTTTTGGTTTTTTGTATGATCTTCATCCTTCTCAGCCGTTCTCACGGTTCTTGTACCAATCTTTCACAATAGTGGATTTCTTCTCCTCTGCCCGTGGTTTTTTCCCGTCTTGGGTTTTCCACGTAAAATCTCGTGTGCAATTTGTCTTTTTTTTCTTTGTTGCTTAATTGCGTGATTTTCTAACAACCTTGTTTGGTACGCTTATTTAAAATGGTACTTTATACATGTTTGAAATGATACTCCATTTGAGAGGATAGACTTGAATGAGAGTGTAGAAGTGGTCATTTCATTCTATAGCCTTATCCCAAACTAGGCATAAATGTATGCTTTATTTGCTCCGTTTGTATTTCAGTTATGTTAATGAACAACGATTACGTTTTTTTCCTTTTCAATTCTATTGCATATTCATGGCCATAATAATCAGAGGTAGGGGCTGATCTGGCAACGCTTGTGAAGTCTGGCGATTTTTCTCTGGAGATCATCGTGTCGAAGAGTGGATAGCCTTTGGTCGACCGCGACACTGCTACTATTACCGTTGACAATGCAAGGACTTACAATCAAAATCTGATTATGTTGTTGTAGAAATCCTAGATCATTTTTTAGCAACACTAAACTTAAAGATGAACAAAAAAAAAAAAAAATCACACAATGGAAAAATACAAAATTTATGTGATTTGACAATTTGCCTCCGTCCACAAATAAGGTAAAATGTGATTTGACAATTTGCCTCCGTCCACAAATAAGGTAAAATCGATTTTCAATTATAAGAAACTCTAACCATGGAATGGGGCAGGGGCGGATTTAGGATTTTTGTCAATGGGGCATAAAGTATATAAATTTACACAAAAATATACTTTGTATTAGAACTCAAAAGTAAGTAATACAAAAGCTAAACATTGTCCTAGATATTAAATTTGACTTACAATTGACACCTACGATTTTCCATATTTTGAAAATAATTTATGGTAGATTCATTTGACAAACTACTAAATATATCTTTTTCAATATACATAACCAAATAATCATTCATCAACTCATCATCCATTCGGTTGCGAAGTCGATTCTTCACTATCTTCATACTAGAAAATGCCCTATCCACTGTAGCAGTAGCAATGGGTAAAATCAATATCAAAGTTAGGATCTTGTAAACTAATGGGTATGCCACATCTCTTTTATTTTCAACCATCTTTTGAGTAATGTCACCAAGCCCCTTTAAACTTGAAAACTCAACATTCAAACACATATCCATAATGAAATTTTCAAGTTGATTCGAAAGTGCCAAAAGCTCAATGTCTGAAAAGTCTTCTAGGTAAATTTGAGCTAATTGAATCACTTTTTACTTGTCAAAAGCAGCAAATGAATTGGATGGATTTAAGAATGAAACACAAAGCAACAACTTGGTATTTACCTCGTTAAATTTGCTATTTAGCTTTTGCAGTTGCATACCTATGACAGTATTGAATAATTCAACATGATAGTGATGTGAGTTTGTCATTTCTTTAACTCTACAGTGTGATCTTCCCTGAACTACATATAAATCATCCATACTAGGAATACTAATATGATGCTTCACACAAAAAGCAAAAACTTCTTCCACCAAAGAATTCCACCCATTATCCCTCATCACTTGAAGTCTTTTCTTAGAAATGTCAACTAAAACAATTGCATTTCCAATATCTTGCTCTTTCCTTTGTAGTGCTTGAGACAAATCATTTATTATTCCCAATATTGATTTCATTAAATGCAAAGTAATCACAAACTTAAAGGATTACATCACTTTCAATAAACTCAATGCTTTAGCCTTTTGATCTAAATTTGTTCTCTCTTCCACAATCACATCAAGCACGTTAATTACTGAGGCAAACATATTAATCAAGCTCGTAAGAGTCCCATAATGCGATCCCCAACGTGTAACACTAGGCCGAATTATAGTACTTTCTTGATTCAAGCCTTCAATAATTCGAACAACTTGTGTCTCTCGTAAAATATCCTATATCACTTGCATGAGAATCTAACCACATTAACAATATTGAAAATCAAGAAGAAGAACGTGGCAATAAGGACATGGTTTTTCGCCACTGCAACAAGAGCTAGTTGAAGCTGGAGAGCAAAACAATGCACATAATATGCACACTCATTCTCTTTCAAGATAAGAGTCTTCAATCCATTAAATTCACCTTGCATATTACTTGCTCCATCATAACCTTGCTCACGCAACATTGATATGCTTATTCCATGTGCAGAAAATAACTCCTTAAGTGCATTTTTAAGTGATTGAGTAGTTATGTTGGTGACATGCTTCAAGCAAAAAAAATTTAACAACACACCCTCTTTTGTTTACAAATCTCAAAACAACGGCCATTTACTCCTTCATTGACACATCACAAGATTCATCAAGGAGAACAGAAAACAATCCATCACCAAGCTCTAATTATAGTATCAGTTGTTTCAAATGCACAAACTCTAACAATATCCTTCTGAATTTGAGGTGCTATTAACTTAAGATTCTTATGAGCATTCTTAAATGTAATGTTTTTCACCTCCTCATTATGATCTGCAAGGAATTTTAAAAACTTTAGAAAATTTCCCTGATTGTTTGAACTATTGTAGTCATTGTGCTCACGAAATAGAAGTTCTTGTCTTAAAATGAATATAATGCAGTCGATTGATGCATTAAGTCGAATTCTATAATCAATCCTTGCTTTCTCTATCATTTTACTAAAACTGATTTCAAGATGTTACTTCTGATTCATCAAATCTTGGCATTTACTCAAAGTTTGCATGTGAGCATTATTCACTCCTCCCTCATGTGTGCGAAGCTTATCTTTCTTCTTCCAATTTCTAAAACCTTCACTAACAAGTACATCACCACCTCCTTGATCTCCACACTCATTCTTAAAAAGATAGCAGTAAAGGCAAAATGCAGAATCATTTGATATATTATACTCCAATCACTTAAATTCATCAAACCACGAAGGATTGAATCTTCTTAACTTTCCATTGAAATCTCTTTATGGAAATTCATGTTTACGAGGTTGGCAAGCACCATTAAAGTAACACTTTCTATGAACAATTTCACGAATATTAGGATTATATTCTGCAATCTTAGGCCGTTCTTCTGGATCAAATGGAAGTTCAGGCAAGTTGAATTCTGCATGATTACTTCTTAAAGAATTTTTGGTACTTAATGATTGTGTAGAAACTGGATTGGATGAAAACTCAGGAACTTTGGATTCCACACGGCTTTTTTTTAAAGGTTCATTAGTCAATGGTTGCTTTTCTAAGGAAATTTTTGTTGAAGGATCATTAGAATTCATTAAAGATGGCTCTTTTTTGTTATTTTAAAATTAAAAAAAAAAATTAGAACTAAAATTTTTTAGCATAGAAATCTAATTGCTCGTCATAGCAAGTATTAAGTAATACATTTTGTCAATAATGAATCAAAGAACTAAAGTGTCTACTGTGTCAAAAATCTAGAATTTTTTAACATAAGAATCTAAATGCTCATCGTGACAAGTAATACATTTTGTCAATAATGAATTCAAGACTAAAGTGTTTATTGTGTCAAAAATTAAGAAGTAATTTTACAGTTGAAAATTATTTTACTCAAATATTAAACAACAATTCAACTCATTTAGAAAATATAAAATTGATATACACAAATAAGTTTTCATTAATAAAAATAAAAATTACAGAGTTAACAATCGATTTTCATCCTAACTTAAGTCAACGTTTAGTTACAAGTCATCAAAATTTAATAATATGATCGAGATAATATAATTGAATATCTAAGGATTCAACTGATCAGTCACGTGAAATCTCATTGAACACCCGAAAAAAACATAATTTATAGACCTCAAATGGATATTAACCAATTTATGAGAAGAACACATGCATGTCTAAGTTTTGGCCATGAATCAAAAAAAAGAATATACAAATTGAGAGAACTGACACGTCCTTATTTCTTTCATTAATATACATAGCTTGATGAAAAAAATTCGATCGAGCAACACACACAATAAAAATAATCTAAGGCAAAAATAGAAGACAATCACACAAGAACACGAGATTTTACCTGGTTCGACAATGTGCCTACGTCCACGGGAGATTTCTGTCTGTTCTTCACTATGAAAAAACCAAACGGCTGAGTACATCATAACAATTAGGGTTTACCCTTTTAAACTAGTATCTAGGTAACCCAAAATTACTAACATACCCTTCAGTAAAGAACATACAAAGAACTGTACGGAATTGACTTGTACCGTACCCCACAACTCACGCACCCCACAACTCTCCCCTTTGCTGGAGCTTTGAGTGAACAGTATTAAAATTTCTTCGAATATGAGCCATAAATTAACATAGCTTATCTTGCTATTTCTTTTTTTTTTTTTAGGGAGTGGTTATTTAGTAAAAGTTTAGGCAAAAAGTACAATAAAAATAAAAGAATTTGACATAAACATGATAAGAGGTGAAATTTTATTAGAAAAAATATAAAAAGAAATTAAAAATTAGTGAATTTTGATTAGTTTTTACCAGCCAAACAGGGCCTTAGTCTCATAAAATATATAATAATAAAAACCTTATATACATATGAAATATGGAACATGTCATGAGTAATGAGTAAAAAAAAATAATATTTTTCAAAAATTTCATGATGAATTGGCAAAACAAAGAAAAAAAATGGTATTGAAATATATTTTTATTGATCAATTAGAATTGTCTCTCAGAGTCTATACTTGCTTCAAAAGATTTAATATATACATTATTGGATTTTTAAATAATAATTAATAAATGTCATAAAAATTGAACATTTTTGTAGTAAAGTTATAGGAAAGATATTGTGCATTCTAGAAAAGTATTTTTAAAATTTAATTTTCAATTAAGTAAATAAATTGATTTGCGTGATTGAAAATGGGCAAATTGCACTAGCCTCCTTAACATTTGCTTAATTATAAGCTATTGCCATTAACATTTAAAATTTATTCTCACACCACTCATCTTAAAATTTTATTACAATAACAAAATATATATATATATATTATCAATTTGACCGTCAATGTTAAATGAAAAGTAATGTGAGATCAAATAAGAAAAGGTTATAGCTATTTGTAACTCCATTTTTTTTTCCGTGTAACCCAGTTAATTCATATATTTTATATTTTCTCTAATCAACCCAATAATTTATTCACGCAACCCACAAATTACATCTAAAATTTTAAAAATATCTATAAATTGCTAAATTTTTCCAGTAACAGATTGTTAAAATTATTTATTTTTTTAGCAAGTAATTATTGAAAGTTTTAAATTTCTTCAGTAATCAGTTGCTGAAATATTTTATTTTTTTGACGAAAATTTATTTTAACAAGTGATTGTCGAATTTATTTAATTTTTCCTGCAAGTGGATGTTAATATTATTTGGTGTTTTCAGTGAGTTTCTATTAAAATTTTATGTAAAGTATTTTAGAGCATGGGTTATGTACAATAAATATAGAGAGTGTGAAAGTCATTTTGCATTGGGGCATTTTATCTTAAAATGAGATAAATTTAACTGAGTTGCAAGAGAAAAAGTAAAGTTACGAATAGGGACACCTTTGGAAAATTATAAAATGTGTCTATTTTATCCTTTTAAATTATAAATATCCAAAATGCTATCGAGATCGCCCAAAATTAAAAAAAGTAAAAATAGCATGCGAAGGGAAATAATTCACTATGTATTTGTTTTATTTTATTATTTTCCTTTTTCAGATATTGTTTTAATTTTAAAAATAAAATAGCGTCAACCTAATATGACAATTTTTTTTTCCTAATATTTGAAGATCTTGGTAGTACTTTGGACATTTTATATATAATCTAAATGAGTAAAAAAGCTTCACACATAGTTTTTCACATTGATCATAATACTTTTATTTAAAATTGAAAGATTTAGGCTGCGCTTGGGGCTACAAATAAAGTTCAAATAAAAAAGGTGTTACTTTTAAACTTTTTTTAGAGTTTGAAAAAGGTGTTACTTTTAAATTTTTTTGAACTTATTTGGAGTTCCAAACGCAGCCTTAATTGTAACTAATATTTTAAAATACGAAGTGTGTGTAAATTTTTAATATTAAAAATAATTAATTATAATTATTCAAATATTTAATGGAAGAAATATAATTTGAAAAAAAAAAGTCTTGCGTGAATAAAATTACAAAAAATTGATTACCGTTGACCACGACCATTGACCGTTTGAGGCAGAGACCGACCGACTACGAAATTTTCAAATTACTTTACCAACAGTTCATGTGTATGTATCAATATATCAATATACGACCATAGCCGCTGCTTCTTCTTCTTCTTCTTCTTCCTCCCCACCGCCACCAATGGCTCTTGAGAAGCCTTCTCTGTTTTCTATAATTCTTCCACTATCAGTGCTGCTAATGGCTATGCCAGATTTTACAGGTCTCTGATCTCTCTCTCTCCCCTGTATGTTTTTTATTTGGACTTTTTGACAATTTGACTTGTATACCTACATATATAGATATATGAATGCATATGTGATGTTTGGTAATTTAATAGTTTTTGTAATTTGAAAATCATTTGTGAGTACAGATATATAGTTCCCGCTGATGATTTCATACTGAAGGAAAATTTTGAATTTTACAAGTTCTTTGAATAGTGTGTAGTAATCTTCAATTTCACTTAATTTTATGAATTTGTTCTTTTCTATAACTCAGGAAAATTATTCATTGTATGAATTAATACAAAACAAGTGGAATAACTGTGTTTGCTGACTCCGGGATCCAAAATCTGCAGAAGGCATACTTAATTAAGTTTAATTTTGGCAGAATTAATGTGCTTCTAGTTTTGGCTAATTTCAACTCGGATCTCAATCTTTAAATCCAAGCAATCTCACCACTTTACTTGGGCAAATTCTGACGTACTCAGCATTAGAGGTCTAAGTGCTAAAATTTACAATTAAGTAATGGCACAAAAGATGTATCTCACACTAGCGATGAGTGGTCTTGTGTGTATCTCAATCCCAAAAACTAGCTCAAAAGATAAGATTTTCTCTCATACTTATAAACTGACCACCAGTCCTTTCCATAAGCGATATAGAAATAACCCAAACAATTTAGTCCGTCATTACTTGTAAACTGCAAGTCGAGTGATTTCATGTGGATTTTAACAATTAAATTCATCATATAATTGAAATCAAATGCAGATGCACAGATAGGAGTTTGTTATGGAATGCTTGGCAATGATTTGCCCTCTCCACGAGAAGTTGTAGCTCTTTACAAGCAGAAAGGCATCCGAAGAATGCGACTCTACAATCCAAACAAAGAAGCTCTACAAGCGCTTTGGGGCTCCGAAATTGAGATCATGCTGGGTGTTCCAAACACAGACCTTCCAGATCTTGCTGCTAGCCAAGCCAATGCTAATACGTGGGTCGAAAACAACGTCAGAAACTACAGCGCTGGCGTCAGATTCAGATACATTGCGGTTGGGAATGAAGTCAGTCCATTAACAGGCACTGCTCAATTGGCATCCAATCTTCTCCCAGCCATGCAAAATGTGTACAATGCAATTTCCAGTGCTGGGCTTCAAAACCAAATAAG
>JAVXUM010149917.1:0-2500 GCA_035590655.1 Pouteria glomerata
AGCAGCCCCTTTACTAGGGTTCCAAACCTATCTTACTAATAATAAGAAAGGGGCAAGCCAAAACCTACTCCTAACAAGTTGCTGGCTTTTCATCAGCCGTTGCGCGCTAGCGCGCTTCTGTTTTTCAGCGGGCTTCTTCCAATTTCCCATAAATAAGAAAGTAGGGGCTCTAACTATAAGTAGCTAGCTAGCGGGCTAGCGTTTTCCCTTACTAGTAAAGGGGCTGCTAGTTGTAGCGCGCAGTGTACTAGTGAATAGGAAAAGCGAATTGAGATTACTAATGACGGATGGAGGTTGAGGATAGAACATGTTCGGTGCCTCGCCCTTGTCTCCTTCGCCGGAGACTGCAAATGATGGGAATCCTCTCGATAAAGAAGAGGCATAGACTCCCCATTTCTTTGTCTTATTAGCGCAGGTGTTCGTCAACGATGAAAGCCGCTGAACTTAAGACTCGAGTTGAGAAAGAGGGCTAGGCCCCCGGAAGGGCTTTCAGGAACTGGGGAAGACGGGTGGATTATAGAGCTAGGGGCAAATCGAAGGTTTGTCCATTGGGATTGGGCATGGACGAGCCTCGACTGGGCCAGCATTGATGAAAAAATGACAAAATAAAAACTTCTCCCATCGCATCATTAACCGGTGTAGGATTAAAGATCAGGTCCAGGATTCGAGTCAAATCGACCTTCCCTCTCAGGGTGAGGCAAGGAATTCAATCAGATGTTTGTTGTTCAATATCTCGGCTGCTCAAGAAGTTGGACTAGCTGCTCCTCCGACCCGGAGTGGATTCTAGGGGAAGGGCAGAGCCTCACTTTGCAGTAGGAAGGTGTTCGTTGCTGGGACGGGTTCAAACTGGACTGAAGGGAGGAGGAATTTTAGACTCCGATCTTCCTGGGGATTCATCACTGGCTAGGGCTTTCGAATCAAAGCATGGGCATCTGCAACTAAGAGGGAGCAGTAGATCGTCGATTGAAGAGCCAGGTCAGTCAACTTCTATTGGGACTTCTATTGATTATTGATTCGACTAGAGGGACTCCTAGCAGCAAACTTGTATGAAGGGGCCCCCATAGAGACGTAGGAGATGCAGGAGCCGCCAGCCGGATCGACCAACAAATGATAGGCCAGAGGGATGGGCTCATTCGACTAATCAGTGATCCCTGGGCCTACCTAACACAAACACAGATGTCCCTGAAATAGGGGATTGGTTGATCGGAAAGCTCAGGCAGAAGTAGGACATTCCATACAAATCTTTCTGATCCGCTAGCTGGTGGTCCTCTCAAATCCCATTTTTTCATCGACAGGTAGGGTGAATTCTAAGGTTCCTTATTCCGGTTGTAAAGCGGAAGAAGAGGGAGAATGGGCACAGCCCCACCAGCAGCCCGCGTTTCCGACCCGTGAAAATGAAAGAAGAATCTGTGTGCACTATCTATGGAGTGGAGTGACTATCCTTAATCTCCTCTTCCCTATCTCCCCCCTTTTTGCCTTTTTTTTTCTTTCTCGCCGGCAGGAGAATCCATTTCTTTTCTTGTATTGTTTATTATGATTGATCTGCAGTTCAAGGGTACTCTTCTTCATCCGAGTTTGAGATGGGATAAGACCCAGACGTAGGTAGAGTCCCGTCGGCCGGGAAGGGATTTTTTCTATTGATTTTTGACTCCCTTCTGGCTTTACCTTTAAATAAGGGGTTCTTCTCTTTCCCCCCGAGGGAAAGCCCTTTCCAGATGGAGTCTTGAAAGCCCGCCCTAAAGATAGGAGTTCCTATCTCTACTGCCCCGAAGACTCTTATTCGTGGTGGAGTGCTTCGAGTAGGATCCGATCCCATCCCAGCAGTCAAACTCCTTCCTGACCCGGCTCACCTGCCTCTGAAGCTGGAATGCCTTTCTAGAGGAGGCTACCCGAGGAATCGAAAAGTTTGAAGTGGGATGTGGAATGTGATTGGTGATGGATGGTGGTTATGAAATCGGTTCGGGATCATCTCGCATCTAGCTCTGCTGTTGAGGCGGGAGAGAACAAGAGATGGGCTTTGTTTCATTGAAAAATCAATGCCTCTCTATGACCGACACTAGTTTTAGGCGGCGTCTTAAACTCCGGGACCACACTCTGAATGTCGGCCTCAAGTTCCTCGGCTAGGCAACTACTAATCCTTCTTCTCTTCCTTCTCGCCTTTCTTCCATAAAAGTCTTTTTTGCCTTCGGCTCGGCTGGCAACGCTTGGCTCAACATTGGATTTGTTTGAAAACAACCAAGGGTGGCGTTCATTCAATCAAGCCAGCCCAAACAAATTACTATCTTTGGAAAGGAAGGAATGCAGGGAACAACTCTTTCCTTTCCACTGGTTCTTGAAAGCTATCAATCCCCGCTTCTCCCATATTTATTCTCCCTCTCGCATCGGTTCTGCATCAGATGATGAGCCCATGCGAAAACTTTTTCTTTTATTGGCGCCCGATAGGTAGACTATTAGATTGAGTCGAAAGCCTACCAACGCATAAAGGTTCCGATTCGAGCGA
>JAVXUM010149917.1:7500-26410 GCA_035590655.1 Pouteria glomerata
TCTGATGCTCGTGCTCGAGAGGCAGATCCAAAGCCAGTAGCTTACCCTAGGAGCATACTTCGGTGTAGCATATATAGCGGCATAGCCCTTTGACCTAGGTGGAAAAGAGATCTATTGATACTCACCATCAGTCTCTGGGAAGACAGCAGCGGATACAGATTGACCATAAGCAAAGGCAGCTACTGAGGCAGAACCCGCATAGACGGAGGTACCACCACCGGTAGCTACGGTAGTACCATAGGCGAAGCCAGGGGAAGGACAAAAAAAGGGTAGGTTCGTATTGACAAAGAGCTGAACTTTCAATGGGTACTGGAAGGGCGTACTTTTTCATAGGCTTAGGCTAGTGGCAGGGGAAGGGTTGTTGACTTCCACTTCCAAGCGTTGCGAAGGGTTTTTACTTCCGAGCAAGGGATTTTTTCATTGGGCTTCTTCTTCACCGACAAAGCCAGCAGGGAATTATGAACCGATCCAATCTCTTGATGAACCTACAAAGCCTTCTTCACCGTCACCGACTAAGCATTATCGACTTTCACCAGCTAGCCTTCGCACTAGCTTATTGCTAGACTTGGACCCTCGAACTAGCTGCTTTGACTTGCACCAGCAACGGACTTGATTGAATGTACCGTGTACCGACTGCTTCGCCTAACTAATATGCCCGCAAGCGCAAGAAGGAACTGCAATCGAATATGCCTCTAGTCAATATACGAGATAAGCAAGGATCAATCAATAGTAAACCACGGGCAGATGTTCTCGACGAATCTGCAGCTGTTACAGAATCCGCAGCTATAGCTATTGAATCAGAAGATGTCCATCAAGCCGATTAACCCATTTTAGCCTACAAGTACATAGGGGCAAGGAGAAACTGCTAGTGAAAGCAACTGACTTAATGTCTGTCCGAGCCTCTTCTTCCTCTTGCTGCGTGACTTGGGCCCAGGAAGAGAAGTGGTTGCATATATAATAAGGGCTTTTGCACATGAAGAAGAAAAGGAAGAAGGAGCTGTTGAGTCAGATGTGGCATTAGACTGTTTTCAAATAGGTTCTTCTCGAAGTGGTCATTAGTAAGCCAAGGAACTGATTGCCCCAAGGCAAAAAGTCCGTTCATGGTAGAAGTCCTTTCCTTTCATATTCATAGTAGCAAATCTGAGCTCGCCAATCAATCTTTGAGCGAGAGAAGAGGGAAGATCTTGCTCAGGAAGGTTTCAATGCGCGGCGAACGGCTGGATGTAGGCAATATGATAGGGATAATGGTTTGACGTCCCAAAAGATCTGGACTCTGCTCCCCTTGTTCTGATCTTCGCACTCGCTCCGAAGTTTCGGAATCCGTTGGGGAAGAAGACAGGCATACAAAAAAAAAAGAAGAAGAAGCCCATTCTTTTTAAGTTGAAAGGGCAGAGTTCCATTTTAAATTGACTTACTTACTTAAGGTTGAAGAATTAAGCTAAGCAAGAGCGGTTTGCTCGGGTTAGCGAAGGAAAGAAAGCTCAACACGTCTTTCTGATGAAGAATTTTCGTGCATCAGTATATCAGCTGATTAGATATGAGGAAGAGCTATGTAGCAAGATCTCCGATCGGGTGAACCCAAACAAACTCTTTTTTCTGCCTCGATTGAGCCTTGTATCGGACTGCTTTTCTTTTAGGTGAGAAAGGCACTCTCACGGCTTGGTTCTCCCTTCCTTCGTGAATGTAATTGAAGTGGAGGATAATTGCCCGGAGATTGGGACTACATCGGTCGTGGAATCAAGTAGACCGACCGATAGTAATGAAACAGAGAAGGAATCGGCCATTGTGGTTCTCTCCAAGCCCTCAGATAGTATGAGTCAGCATTCATTTAAAACCCCTGTCTATCTTAGCCCACTTCGATGGAAAGCCAAGCCAATGTGTTGTAGGTTTTTTTGGTGGATAAAGGGGCTGCTGTCAATATATTGACAGCATCGGTCATGAAGAAGCTTAGCAAGCAGAAATCGGATTTGATTGAAACCAATATGACCATGACAGACTTAGCTGGAGGAGAGACCTCAACCCTGGGAGTAATTCCAGTTGATTTAACAGTAGGGTCAGTGACTAGCCTCTCGGCCTTCTTCGCTTCGGGTAGAGTCCCTATCTTAGGCTAAAGAAGTGCCTACCCTTTGAGATAGATCTTCCATGGCACCCTTTACCTAGAAAGGCCTTTGATAGAGGAAAGAAGAGCACACTCTTATATACGATGCCAATTCCGCCTTTTTTATCGTGCAGTTGGTTTGAGTTCTGATTCGGATTTTGTTTCCAATTAAGAATGGTCGAGGAACTATGTATGTGCTGCGCCTTTTGGTTGAGCGCTTACTTCGCTAGTTACGCGCGAGCTCTTCTTTTGCTGCTTTCATGCGCCGGGGAATTGAATCAGAAGCATCGAATGCAAGCTGTGAGGAAGAAGCCCTTTTCTCAGGGAAGAGAAAGAGATCAAGACCTAAGGAGAAGAAAGATCTACGCTACGATTCATGGTATCCCAGGCAGGTGAAACAGATATATCATTAAAAGAGTAAGGGAAAAGTCCTCCCATGACTGGAACTGGCTCAAGGCAAGGGCCAATTTCTCTTACTTACCGAAGGGAGGTTTAATAAGCTGTTACAGAAAAAGCAGCTCTTGTTTCATAAGCAAATGTACCTGGTGGTTTCGTATGTAGAGAAAGGCTGCTTTTAGTTCTTTTCATGACTCTGCTGCTATTCTATTGACTCATCCGCTGGGATTGGAATGCTTGACTTGACTTCTTTACCGAATTACCGGATTGCTAGCATAGGAAAGAGGGAGAGAAAGAGAAGACGCAAGACGTTGGCAGTGGGATGGGGGCCTCTAATTGGACCTTAAAGTATGTGATGTCAATGAAATTGAATTTCAATAAAAAAAAAAAAATGCACCACATCGTCGTTGGTCCTTCGTTCGTAGTGGTCATTGTATAGTGAGAAAGCTCACCCCTGCCTTTAGACGAGAAAGCCCTCTTTTACATCCCCTAGACAAAGGAAATGCTACAACCCATTGTTGTTCTTTTGACGATGAACCACTCCGGTACAGACTATACGGAGTCAATTTTGAGAAAGTGAACAGTCAGTATCGTACTTCAAAGTCCTAACTGTGGCATGTGAAAACAGTCCTTCCCCTGGTTGGAAGCCTTTTTTCTTAAGGTCCGTACAGCTCAGGAATGCTAATGTGAAACCCAGACTAGCGGAGCACTCTATATACGCAATTTTTGAAAACCAAACTTCCTACTAGAAAAATCAAATATTTATATTCGTAGTTCTCTACCTTATAGTAGTATTGCTCCATGGTAAAGAGAAAAAGATTTCGTAAAGCGGGAGAATACCTCTTCTATTGACTAGTTGTTTGGTTAGCCAGCCGGTAAGAAAGATCTGTTCTTTCCTCTCTGACTTGGCTAATAGTTGGCAATACCCTTCCCAAGTGACTAAAAAGGTGGCTTTCGGCTTTCTGACTACTGGTACTACTGGCTGGCAGACTACTGTAAATAAAGACCTTTCTTACTGGACTCTATGAATAGTGACCTTCTTCTTCTTCTTTTCTGTCTTACTAGTTCTGCCTGTCTTGTTCGACTATCCGGTTATACAGACCTTCTTTACTTGTCTCTTTTCGCTTCCCTTTCCTACTAGCCTAGCCGTATAGACTAGCCACTATAGCTTCCTTACATCAGTGACCCCCTTAATCAACTGTGCTAATAGCCGTACTAATACCTTCTTTATGACTAGTTGCTTTAGTCTTATCTACTTAGGAGCTGTCTTACTAGCGGCTATCCTTGCTTCGAACAAGCAAAATAGGGCGGGCTAGCGCAGCTATATGGACCCCTTCCTTAAGCGAGTACAGGAGAATACCTCGCTTGTTTCTGGTAGGCTTTCAGGTGCAAGCAACGGAATTTCAGCAGCAAGAGGAGGCCTGAAAGTGCTAACAAGTCGCGCTAACAGCGGGGAAGAACAACAAACAACTCTAACAAAAGCAATCCCCTTAGCAGCCCAGCCCCCCTAAGCCCCCTGGGGGAATACCTACTACTGCAAATGCTTACCGCCCCTATTCTCTCAATAAAGCCTCTCCTTTATAGATGAGGGGGAGTCCCTTCGCTACCCTTCCAAAGAAATGGCTTGATTTGCCAAAGGGATGAAACCAAGGTCACACCATTAGGGTAAGCAAGAAGATAAATTCTATCACGAAAGAGCTACTCGCTTCATGCCCCCCTCTTTTTCCTCCCTCTGTGTCTAATTCCTTTTCTTCGACCTGAAGTTCAGTTCTTTATTCGTATAAATAAGGTTCGGTGGTTCACCCTTATTTTAGAGATGAGATTAGAGAATGAGTAAAGTCAGACTGCTCAGTAACCAAAGGAAAGGTCGTCGCAAAATCGAATAGCTTTCTTCGAGAGTCTTCTTTTTCGGCTGAGGAAGGGTAGCACGCCAGGTACTTCGGTCGGCTTACATCCTAAGGACGCTACTATCAAACATCGCGAAAGCAATTCGCTCCTTCTGTTCCATTTATATAAAGAATATGGTACATTCCCAGGCTTCCTCTGCATTTTTTTTGTGTCGCCGTGCCGTGTTCCGGTTCCGTGTTGCCTGAGTTGTCATTATGTTGGTCGAACGAACTTATTCATGATTTGAGTCGTGAGGGAGCCTTTCACTCTACTGTTTACCGCCAGTAGTAGATCGTTATCATTACGAGAGATGAAAAAAAAACGGCCGCTTTTCGCTAGTTCATTAATTAGAGTCGGCTCCGGGAGACGACTGGGATGATTAGAGTAAATGACGAGTATACATCCAACCATTCTTTCGAGACTGATCCAGGAGAGCAAGCCCCTACCTTTCTTTATTGGGATTTTCTATCGATCGATAAGCACGGGTGGGGTCGACCCGTGTAGAATTGCTCTCGACGGCTAGTGAGAAAGACAAGAGAGATAGGTATATGGGCTACCAACTCAGATTCCGTCCAACCGGAGCTTGGGGGTTTAGATCCGGTCGATACAAATAGGTGTGCCCTCTCCGGAGGGCTGGTAGTTTGGATCCAGCAATGGCATGAAGAACGTCCTTTTTCAACCAACCCGCCGACACCTGATTCGTGTATATCGGGTGGTGAAAGCCGTATTTGTAGCATCATATAATATGTGGAATAGGCTTTATGAGTCGCCTACCCTGACCTTCCTTAACGTTATTCCGATCCAGGCTCCTTTATCAGGATCAGGCGATTCAGGTCTTATTTCGACTCAGCACATAAGAAGTGCTTAGAGAACGACTCTTTATAGTCTCGTAGCAGTACTTATTTCGATAGCCGCGCACCTGACCCATCAAATATAGATTGTCCTGATCCATATGATGTATAGCACCCTCCCTATAATGTAGTCTGTACACCCGAGAATTCATAAGCCCAGTGGATAATCTATAAGCATTTGATTCAACCCTTCCTTTCGCCATGGGTTTTAGGGATCGCTAGCTGTATTCGGTTCAGAAGGGCGCTAATCTCATCTGTGGATGTGCTTATTGGGGAGTCACCAAGCAGCCGCTTTGTTAGAGCTTATGACTCAATTGCCATGCTCTCTATTTCGGGATCCACATGCTAGGGCATAATCCAACACTAGATTCGCACCTAAAAGATTCTATTATATAGAGAAATCGATGGTTATCTGGTTCATATATGATAGTGGCATGCGAGTTGTAACATGCTGTAGAAAAGAGAGCAATACTAGTGTGGGTTTGTTTTAGATCGGTTGTATCGTGGGGGTGGGCCTCTTTTCTTAAGTACTGTTATATAACCTCTAATAAAAAAGCCTCTGTCATGACCCTTCCTCGTTCTAGAGGATTAATGCATCGACGAAGAATTCAATTCGATCTGCTCCCTATCCTATACAAGACCCCATTGAAACATTGATAGGAAGTTTCGAATCGAACCAAATCCTTTCATGCACCGGGCGGAGCGTTGAATTGAATAAATCGCCCCAGTCTGAAATAAAGAATAGAACCTTTCAGTAGTATAGATGTGATGACTCCCTTAACTTACCTACGGTTACTCTAAGGAGGTATCACATACTCTTACTAGTCGAGTCAAGGAAGGCGGAACATAGGAACTACTAGTCGAGTAGTGATCTTATTCCCTGTCCTGACTTTAGTAAGGTTGGGCCAGTCGAGGGTACCTTAATTCCATTAGCCTTAACGGACCTACCGGACTAGCTAAGGCTTACTTAGAATTGACTTTCATATTTCATTAGTGGAAGGAGAAGTTTTTCATGTCGGCTGGGCCAGAAGCCTCGTACCAATAAGGGTAACATTACTATATGCCCTCTTCAGGCGCTTGTCCATCGTTCGGACCTCATCCAGCATTCTCGGCAAATCCGCAGTCTGCTCCTATGGCCGCTGCCTTCTTTCCTCAAAGTCAATTTCAAACACAAGACACGAACCTATTCATGAACGATTGCATCCGCTGATGAAACTACTGCTTATGCTGGGCTCCTCTCCCTCATCGATATCCGGTAGCGTGACCGGGGCCTCTTTCAAAGCTCAAAGCCGGATGTGCAGCCCTTCTCAATGTCTTTCACTATTCCAGTGTATCCAGGAGGCAAGGAGAATCCTTTTTTTACATCTCTTCCTGATGATGTACCGCTAACAAGGTCTACATATTCTCTCATTGTGAACCCTAGTCCATCTCCGAACCTCTTTTATTCCGTTGCTATAACACAGCCCACTAAGCATCTGAAAGACAAGCTTCCCTCTTCAGCCTCGGTATCGTCTTGGTCCTCTGCCACTCCCTTTATTTTATTAAGGGAAGGGATTTCTTCCTCTCTTTTCCTTTCTGTTTCGAGTAGATTTGATGTCTTTTCCTCCGTTCTTAATACTATGAATAGCCCTTTTATTGTTGAGGGAGGGGTAAACCCAACCCAATCTCAACATTCAAGGGCTTGAGTCAATCTCCTGAATCCGCTGGATCAACTACCACTTAACACTACTGGGACTTCATTTTTGCATATCCCCTCTACAGAACCTACTTTGGAATAGAATTCGTTGCCGGTTTTTTGAATGAAGGGGTAGTCTCTGCTGCTAGTGAAAGCGGGTACGGTAAGGGACGGGGAAAGGAAGGACACTACTCGACTGGATCCAAGGTCAACGACCCATGGTGGAGAAGACCCTGTAGCTCCAGTGGTAGCATCAGTACTGGCAAAAGCAGTAGGGAAAAAGAAAGTAGTCCCACTTTAAATAAAAAAATTCTTCGGCTTACCGACCAGCACACTGAACCTCGACTTCTTAAACAACTTTCAAATCCGGGCCTCCGGATCACTACGCACAAGCGTGATGGGCATAACTGGTCTAGAGCGATACACGTCTATCCGAAAGATGAAACTTTTTGACTCAAATGGGAAGATAAAGGCAGATGATTCTAGCTCTAGCTATTGATTGGATGGAAGGAATAACTCCCGAGTCCGTGCCTGGTGGCACTATTTAGTTAGAAAGTACCATGGACCCGAAAGAGTAGGCTTTGAATTGCATGCAAATATCGCAGTCGTTAACGAGCTTTTCACTCGACAAGATACTCGACTATATATGTGGAGAAGGGTTCACTCGCAATATGGTGGATCTTATTCATTTTCTTCTTACTTAGTCTAGCCCACCCCAAGAAAATAATAAGGAGATGTCGATGGTTTCTAAACAAAGGCCTACTCGCGAGACAGAGACTACATGGCTTTCTGGGGTAGCCCTTTTTAAAACAACTCCAACGATGCTAATGACAAAGCAAAGAGATTTGGATCTACTTTGTTACCATGTCAAGAACAAGAATTAAATGAAATTGCTTGACACCCTTAGGGTTGTCTAAGGTATTTGTATACATTGACAAGTTATAAATTAGGAAATGGCAACAAAATCAAATCATCAAATCACCTAAATGATTATATTCTATATTTACAATAGTCACAATATTCTCTAACAAGAATCACCACGATTTGTCATTCAGATGCAGTTATTCGAATCTTCAACCGTTTAAAAGATGCTCCCAAAAAAGATATGTTATATCAGGATAATAGACATACTTCAATTTCAATATAGTCACCATTAGATAGATGCTCTACTACTTACTTGTTATTGCATTTTCGTTGGAGGTAATCTAGTATTATGGAAAAAGAAGAAGCAGACAGTAATAGCAGGATTAAGAGAAAAGTCGAGAACAAAACTATAGCTCACACCTCATGTGAGTTGATTTGGATATAATTTGTTGAAAGAATTGGGAGTTAATAATTTTCAAACCACAGAGTTAATATGTGACAATCATGTTGTTGTTCATATTACTTCTTGTGGGAGAATAGGGGGTGGTTTCCGGAAATTATGCTGAGTATCAAGCAACGGCGAGATCGCCGGAGTCCGGTAGAATGGGAACCAGAGCAATCCAGAACAAGAGAGAGAGAGATGTACACGAAGTGACTGAATGAACAACAACCCTTTTCCGGAGAGAAGAGTCGAGAATTTATAAGAGAACGCTTGGCGGGAACGCAAGGCATTTAATGCATGGTGCATATATTGGCCTTGGTTCATCGTACCTTGGGGAGGGCAAAAGGTTGCCCATTTATAGTTCTCTCTCCCTAGATTGGTTTGAAAGTCCAACAGTCTTTGGTTCCAGCCTCCAATCCACTGAATCCCCGAGAATCCCGCTAGTTAGAAAGGTCGTTAGAAATTCTTAAATCTTGTTCCAAGTTCAGAGATATAGGATAGTCCCACGGCGGGTGTATTTCCCGCGAGAAAGCTAAGTCTCGCTATTCAGAATGGCGCGACAGTTCTGTTTTGCGGGAAAAGTCATGACCGTTGGCCATGAGTCGTTTCCCCCGCGGACGAGGTACCCACACTTCTATTCTAGTATTTCACAAAATAAAAAAACACATTAAAGTACATTGTCACTTTGTTAGAGAGAAAATTCTATAGAATGTTATTAAGACTAGTCATTTCAAGTTTGAATACCAACTTGCTGATTTATTCACTAAGGCCCTAGGAGATTTTCAAATTAGATACATTTTTAACAAGCTTAGAATATATGATATATGCACTATTAACTTGAGAGGAAGTATTACAATAGATAGAATTGAGTCTTTGATTTTGATATTATTAGAATAGATAGCTCGATTCATTTAAAATGTTGATGGTCATCAATAACAAGACTCACCAAAGACGCGCAGGGTGAGGGTTAAGAGCAAAATGTAGCAGAAGAGAACAATGGAGCAAAGATAGTCGACATAATAGGTGGTCACCTCTACATAGTCTAACCTAACTGTTAGCGGGAGATCCAATCAAGTGGTGTCGATGTTCCCGCACAGTTAGGTGCCATGAAGATAGTGGTCATACTGTACAAATGAACATATTTTGGTAGGTTTGTTATTAGTCTCCCTCCCTCTCTCTCTCTCTCTGTCTCTCTCTCTCTCCACTAGTTGAGAGAGTCTTGATGGATTCCCTTGCTCTAACTACTAAGTAACTAGTCTCGATGACCTCACGAGTGAGTGGATGGCTATAAGAACCTTGGGGTCCTCATAGGTGAAAGGTACCCATAAAGGGATCCTTAGACCTTGCTCCTAACCCACAGCATTGGTGTGTTCCTTATTGGGGGCAACTGTTGGAATCCGAGAGGCAAGCTGATACAGTTAGTGGTGATGAAAAGCATAGATTGCACCTTCGATAACCTTGTTGAATTTTTAGAAAGAAAATACCGAGCAAGTAGACAATCATTGCTAGGGTTTAACAAAAACTACTCAAAACAATCTTGCTCTCCATTATCACTTGCTTCATCAGCTGGTATTAGAGTTTTCTTGATGAACCTAAATCATGCCCTGTGACAGAGGATGTGGCTGGGTAGTACCTTTGAACACCATGCATGAGAGTGAGGACATAGTTTGATTGGCATAACAAATCAAAGCATTTACAGCCCAAGTTACTACCCTAGCAATCTGAGATATCTGTCAAGATTGAAACCCTTCTCTTCAATCTAAAGATGAGGGTACTACAAATGGGGATTTTGACAATCTCTATGTGAAGCAAATTCTCGAGAGGGGAATGGAAGATGTGGAAGCTGATAACCATTGATGCAGGCTCAAATTAAAGATTGACATTCCTGAGTTTCAAGGATGTCTACAAAACGAGGAGTTCCATGATTGGTGATTTGCTGTGGAGGAAGCCACAGGTTTCAAGGAAGTTCATGATGACAAGAGTGTCTCTTTAGCGGCCATGCAATTTGGAGAAAGGCTGCAACATGGTGGCAACAGACTAAATTGACCCTTTCCTAGCAAGGAAAGAATAAGATAGATTCTTGGGCGAAGTTAAAGAAGCATATGCATATTGTCTATTAGCCTTACAACTATACGATGTAGTTATGGTTGAGCCTACAGAATCTATGCCAAGGTAATTGATCGGTTAATGATTACACCACCAAGTTCTACCAATTGGTGGCTCATAATGATTTGGCTAACGGAGTCTTGCAATACATTGGTAGCATGCGACAACAATTTCAAGATACGTTGAATCTGTTCGACCCTATCTCTATAGGAGAGACGCATTAGAAGGTACAACAGTTGAAGAAGTAGTTCACTCACTGGATAACTAGCTTAGCATGACATAGTGCAAATCAAGGCTTAACCAACGCTGTCTGAAATGTTTAGGTTGGTCCATTGCAGAATATGGCACAAACTATTGCTACTACAAAATAGCCATCAGAAGCAACACAGAATAGAACAATTGGCATCCTATGTTGTTGTAAGTGTGGCGAGTCGATACACCATGAAGTGGACCATAGAATGGGGGTGCATAAGGACTTGTTTGTTGAGGGTGAATCCATTGGAGAGCTAAAGGTGAAGGCCCCTTGCTATTAGTCATCCACACATGATTTATTCCACAATAGATTGATAGATATGGATGGCTGAGAAACATCTTTCAATCGACCTGCACTATCAAGGGAAGGATATGTAAATTCATGATCGATTCTGACATATATGAGAACATTGCTTCTGAGGTGGCAATCACTAAGTTGGGGCTTAGAATAGAAAAGCATCCCAACCCATACAAGCTCTCTTGGTTGCAGAAAGGGAAAGAGGTGATAATATCACAATATTGTTTTGTTCTTTTATCCATTTGGTCCAATTACAAACACAAGATTTGGTGTGATGTAATGTGGATAGACACGTGCCATATTCTGTTGGGAAGGCCTTGGCAATTTGAAAAATAACATGATGGGAGAAAGAATACTTATTCCTTCATGTTTAACAACAAAATCAACGATTGTGCTAACAGAGAGGTATCCCCAAGTCTGTGGTTGAGAATCCCAATCTACTCTTTATGCACCGATTCATAGAAGAGATGGCCAAGTCAAGAATCGTCTATGTGCCGATTGGAAAAGAAGATGCTAAAGAAAAAGAGATTCTAGAGCCTTTTCATAGACTAGTCAATGAGTTCGCAGAAGTTTTCCCCAAAGAGTCACCCCCAATGTTGCCACCATTAAGAGAGATACAGGACCAGATTGATTTGGTTCCTAGTACCAATTTATCCAATCAACTTTGTTATTGCATGAGTCCTAATGAGCACGAGAAGTAGCAATAGGTATGTAAAGGAATAGCTGGACAACGGATGTATTTGAGAGAGTTTCAGTCCCTGTGCAATACAAGCCTTGTGGTATGATACCTAAGGACGATAGTGGTAAATGTGGGTAGGCAGCCAAGCCCTCAATAAGATAGTTCGGTACTGCTTGCTAATTCCCCAATTGGATGTCAAGGTGAACGAATTGAGTAGAGCTATTGTTTTTATGAAACTAAACCTTAAAAGTGGCTACCATTAGATTCACATTCAGGAGAGTGATGAGCGGAAGACAACCTTTAAGACACATGAAGGATTATTTGAGTGGCTCATCACGCCTCTCAGGTTGTCTAACGCATCGAGTACTTTTAAGCGTGTGACGAGCTAGTTGTTTTGCCCATTCATTACAAATTTCTAATTATGTATTTTGATGACATTCTAATTTACAATGCCAATCAAGATTTGCACCTACAACATCTGAAGCAAGTTCTAACCTAGTTGCAAAAGGAAAAATTATTTGCTGCAATTAAAAACCGTTCCTTAATGATTGATAGAGTTCTATTCTTAGGATATGTTGTGTCAAAAGAAGCTATTTCTACGGATGAAAGCAAAGTGAAAGCAATCAAGCAGTGATCATTGCCAAAGAACATACATGATGTGCACAGTTTCCACGGACTTGCTTCATTCTACCAGCAGTTTCCCAATGTCGGTACCATCATGCGCCTATTACAAGCTGGATGAAGATTGAAGCTGTCTGTTGGAAAGATGATGCAATGAGAGCCTTTCAGATTATCAAGGAGAAGCTTGTCTCTGCACCTACAGTAATTCTACTTGACTTTGCATAGCCATTCAAGCTTCACTTCAAAACATCGATGAAAGGGATTGGTATTATACCGAGCCAACATAGCAAACCAGTTACCTTCTTCAGTGAAAAATTGAACAAGGCCAAGCGGAATTATAACACCTATGCATACCGACTTCATGCTAAGTTATAATCATACCTCAAATGTGTTCAATGTTATCACCTCATTCCTTACCAAGGTGATTCTGATGATGAAATTGCAAATTTGAGGGCGAATTCTTTTCAACTTGGAGACCATAGTGCAATAAATCTGGGATTGAGATATTTGCAGCAATGGGAAACAAGAAGAGGGCAGAATTTTATTTTTGACCTAGTTCGTTGAGATCGGTGACCTGCTTGAAATTGCTTCAAATTTGGCAGAGGAATTGGAAATGGCCTTCTGACTAGTGTTCATTGTCTTCACCATGAGCTATGTCGTATTTTGTGCAAATTCTATCATCTGCACTATCAATTTATCAAATCATCAATTTTGTCGTTTTTAGAAAGTTTGGACACTTAATAACTTTTGATAAGAAATTCAAATATCTTTACCAGTCATTTTGGCAAGGTTAGATTTTCTTCTAATTTTTAATTTTATGCTTAGTTTTCTAGTAATTAGAGTTTGATTAGGGTTAGAATTTATTTCGGGTCTTCAAATATTTAAATAGGTACATTTTATACCACTAAAAGCAAACATTATTAATTTATAATATACAAATAGTTTATTCTCTTCCTATTGTTTTGAGTGGTTTGTGAACCTTAGCAATAGTTGCCTACTTGCTTGGTAGTTTTTGTCCAGAAATTCAACAATCTTGTGGAAGGTGTTCATCCTGCGGTTTCCATTGCCACTCGCGACATAATAAGCATAGGAAGGTCTCGTAAATGTCTTCATGCAGCAGGAGGATTTCCGAAGGGTTTCCTACACTAGGGGACAAAAATTCCTCAGCGCCAAATGCCCTCAGGGGAGGAATGGTGTCTAGAGTAGGGCTATGATGGCACCCAAAATAGGTTAACAGTGTCACTAAGACCAACATCCTAAGAAGTCACTTGTAAAAAAAGCCCACTCTATGGGATGGACATTCAAATATCAATAGACTTAGTGTTTGTGGTAAGAAAAATGGTGCCTATGATTAAGAAGCAAAAGGGAAGAAAAAAAAATAAAGGAGAGAGAGAAAGGTATCCACAAATTAAAAATAAATTTATCAACAAACAAACAAAAAAATGAACCATAGGAAAAGTCAGCATAAAAAGGTAATATACTTGAAAAAGAAAGAATATTCAACATCATATAGCAATTATGAAATTGTTTGTGATAAGGAAAATGGTGCCTATGATTAAGAAGCAAAGGGAAAGAAAAGAGAGAGAGAGAGAAAGAGAGAGAGGTACCTACAAATTAAAAATAAATTTATCAACAAACAAACCAATAAATGAACCACAGAAAAAGTTCGCATAAAAAGGTAATATACTTGAAAGAGAAATAGAGAATATTCAACATCATATAGCAATTACTATTTCATAATTGACAGTAAGAAACATTGCACCCATTGTACCAAGAAAAATAAAAAATAAATAAAATAGAGTGTAGGTACCTAGGCTGCGGAAGAATGACCCGCGGTCATGTCTTATCCCGCGGAACATATCTGTCGTGCCACTTAAATGAATAAAGGCTGATCTTCCCTCAGGAATATGCTTGCCGCGGGAACATGTTGTATCCCTAGACTTGGAACGAGGTCTAGGGATCTCTAACAATCCTCTAACTTGCAGGACAATTAGAGATTCAGTGGACTAAAGGCTGGAATCAGAAACCCTTGGATTTCGTCCAACCAATCTGGAGAGAGAGAACCTTAAATGGGTCACCCTCACACTTCCCTAGGTACGATGAATCAAGGTTAAAACATACCTAATGCATTAAATGCCTTGTTCTCCCACTAAAAGTACTCCTCTCCTATATACACATAATCCTCCTCTTCGAAAGACGGATGTTCATCAACCATCTTCAGACTGCCATTCTCTCTCTCCCTCATTCCAGATTGCTTTAATTCCCATTCCTCCACCGGACTCCGACGGTTTCAGTATTGCCTGATACTTAGCACAATTCCTAGAAACTAGTAAGTTCAACCTACATCCCCTTCTTACCCCACATAGAGATTCGTTGTGGCTCAAATAATGCAAGTTATTAAAGAGAAGGGAAAAAAAAAGAACAGAGAACATGAATGAATGCCAAAGAGAAGGCATAGCAAAAAACAATTAGCTAATATGAAACAATAGCATACCATGAACTTTCCCAATTTGTTAGTTCCCTTAGGTTTAATAAGAAACAAGACTTTGTTTTTAGCATGTACAAAATAAGTACCAAAAAAAGGCAAAAGAAAGACAATTGAGCAACTCACATTAGCGGGATTCATTGAAGGCCCAGTATAACTAGAGCCAATAACAACCAATGCTACGGTAGACATAGCAATTAACCATGTTTTCAGAACAGGGTTGTTGGGACCCCTAAGCACAATCAAAAGGATAGCAAAGGTAATTGTGAAGGTCAAAACCCCCTCAGCCATGGCTCCAGCATGCAAGTCAACTTTCAGGGAAGGTCCCCCAATCATATGTTTGTATTGCACTGGCATCACTTTAGCTATTGCCAAGGCGCCGCCAACTGCACCAACTGCCTGTCAAGGAAACAAAAAAAAGGAAGGTTTATTGTGTAAATTACCTTTTCATTATGACTTTACTCTCTAAAATTTTCGTTGAAAAACGGGTAGGCATTCTATGTTTGCCTATAAAAGAACAAAATATGTTTGAAATTATTTTTTGATCTATTATTGCCAAGAATAAGAAAGATAACTTCAAGGAGGCTAGTTCCCCTCACAGTGATCAAGGAAACTCATTACCTTGAGAGTGATATCATCTCCTAAATACTCAAAGTCATCAATTGTGATAGTTCTCTTCAATTATCAACATCCTTTAGTAGGATGTCAAGTGGTTTGTAGAAGCAGGTATAAGTTTCGATACTTGTTTCAAAAGAATACAATGTTCTAAATATGTTTGAAATAATGTTTTAATCCATTTTTTATTAACCTTATGCTCCATTTGTGAGTTTAGTAGAGAAGAAAAGAAAAGAATACATTAGTTAAGAGAGAAGAGAAACGATTATATTTTCTTTTTATTTGTTTGCAAGTTTAGGAGAGAAACAATAATAACTTTCTTTCTTTTTATTTGTGAGTTGAGAAGAAATGGAAGGAAAAGAAAAGGTAGATGGTTATTTTACCATTAACTCCTTTGAGAAATTAGAGCATAATCAATTTAGTTAACCCTAGGACACATTTGTAATTTATTTTTTCTTATTCTTTATTTTATGGGCAAATATGTCACTTTGTAAGTTTCATTAATTCACTTTTCTCTTCTCTCAATTTCTTCTCACTTTTGGGAAGATTAAAATTTTAAAATTTTAGCACTCACTTTTCTTCTCTCCTAAAAAAACTCACAAATGAGCTATTGATTCTAAAATATTCTCTTTTCTCTTCTTTTCTTTCCATTTCACCCCATCCAAACGGACTGCTAATGTCTTCTATTAGTAGTTAAAATTGTAAGCCATTACCATTCGTAATAAGGGGATCTTTGAAACTCCATCTAGAGTAGTCATCTCTCAAAGAATAAGGTTGCCATCGACTACACACAAAAAAGCAGAAATCTTATTGCCATCAGAGAAGAAGTTAATAATGAATTTCTTAGACATATACATTAGAGATATGGTAGCATCTTCAATTTAGGTATATTATAGTTTTTCTAGTTCGAATAGGATCATATATGATTTGAATTCCATACGTGTCACCCACTATTATATATACAATGTAAGACAAGTCAAACGGGTGTGTAATTTCTACATGGTATCAGATCCAGCACTAGGCCAATGAGCTTCCTTTGAATTTAGTCGGCTTCAACACTGACCATGATTCTTAGTCATCAAAAAATGAATGACTACGTCAAGTTTAGATATTCCTATCATCCTAATCAACTCTTCCAAATTTTGCCTAGTCAACTATAGTCAACAGAATTTTATTGAAGTCCAACAACCAATCTTGTTGTCATCCAATAGCCAAATTCGTTACAGTTTCGCTACCATCTAGCAGTCAATTTCATACATAAATTAAATATATTTGTAATAAGCTTAGAGCATATGATATATATGTTCTAACTTGAGAGGGAGTATTAAAAATATATATTAGAGATTTGATAGTAGGTGTGTTTGAAGTTGTATAAAATAAAAATTTAATATCTCAGGTTTTGTGTAGTGAGTATAAAATTATATAAAATTTAAAAAATTAGTGTCTCATTTTTTGTGTTGTGAGTAGAAAGTTTAAATTTTATAATCTCGTAATTCGTGCTTGTAGAAATTTGTAGAATTTTATTTTATTTTAGAACGCTCCAAATGCTATATATATATAAAGCAGAGTCTGATATTATCGTTGCACTCTGTAAGACTTAATTTAAGTCGCGATTATAAGACTAATAAGTCTAATTATTTTGCACAACGTATAATCTAACTTACACTACGATTATAACATATATATAATTATGACATGTGACATTTAATAATAATTATTTTAATTATCTCATAAAAATCAGTATTTTATATAACTACTACTTATTTACAAATTTTAATTTTATTCAAACTAGAATGATCGTAAATATTACTTGATTTTTTTATTTAATCTATACTTCTATTTATTATATAACTTTTTATTTTTCTTTAAAACATATTCTTATTTTTTACTTTTTCTATATTTTAATAAATTATTATTTGAAACATAATAAATATTATTATTAAACAAAATAATGCAAAATTTTAATTAACTTGTTAAATAAATAATTTAATTTATTAACATAAATTTATAGCTATAATTATCTTGATTTGTAATTATATAATATAAAGGTAATTAGTATTATATGTAATTACTACTTATTCACAGTTTTATTTAAATTAAAACTTTTATGAATATTACTTAATATTTTTATTTAATTTAAAATTCTATTTATTATATAACTTTTTATTTTTTAGTTTTTATATTTTATTTACTAAAAAAATATCAAACAATATTAGAAATTAAAAAAATTGAAATGATGTTGCTTATTGCACATATTACTCATTTTGATTTAAAAATACGGAACTAAAAATAATAAAAATTATAAAAATAAAAATATCTATTAAATTAGGAGATGTGGGAGTAACAATAATAAGATAACTATAGATAGAATTTAAAAGAAAACAAAATACAAAAAAAAAAACTAAAAAGAATATTGAGTCCAAAATTATAAATAGTACTTAAAATAAATAAAAATACATAAAAGTTCTTCTATTTACTAATAAAATTTAAACTTTCAATTCAATTAAAATAGTATTATAATCTAAATAAGATAGCAATCAGCAAGATCAAAATAATATTCTAATCTAAGCAGTGTAAGACTTTTTTGTATATAAAATCTATAAATAAATAGATAATTAAGTCTTTTTTTCTTTTCAAATTTCTTAGAGACTTTTTTTATAGTAATTTTCTCTCCGAACTTTGCAATTTGTTTAGTACATCAATTTTTTCTTCGATTTTACAATTCACTTGGTATGTACTTAAATTTTTAATTTTAAATTCTTTTATGTGCAATTAATATATATATATATATATTGTTTCTGGGCAGAGAGGCATAAACATGATTTTGTTAGTTTCATGACAGTATGTTATTTGATTTTTGGATTTTATATTATTTTCTTAAAAAAACATTATATAGCTCAAACCATAGATTTATGGATTAACAGTGCATGGGCTTGTTTTTACAACATTCATTTTTTTTTTCTTTTATAGTTTGCGATCTTATTCATCTCTAAATTAAATATTTATATGCTATTCGATTTTTGAATTGGATCAAATTGTCATTGAAATTTTTTAATTTTTTAATTGAATAAAAATAATATAAATTTGTTTTCATTATAATTTTAAATTTGACCTTTAATTATTAGTTTTAAATATCTTTTAATTATTTTAAATATTATTTATTTTTTTACATTTTTAATGTATTAATATTTTGATTAATATTTTAATTTATTTTACGTTAATTATTTAATTAAATTTGTATAAATAAAAATATATAATATTTTTAAATATATTTTTACAATTTAATTGTTTTAACATATAGCAGTACGCTTAACTTAATTATGTAATATGATAAATTCATAACTCATAACTAATGTATATATATTGTAAGAAATATGGAGTTAGTTGATTTTCAATGGAATATGCAAAACTACACGTATAGCAATATCTCAATCTAGTGACGTACGGGTAATTCCATTCAAAATAAATTTATTGTCGTCCAAACAGTGAATTATGCCAAGCACGCAGATCGAAGGAAGATTCAAAGAAGTTACCTGAATAATAAATTTAAAAAGGCACGACAAATAAGACGTTGTTTGGATTAAAAACTGTGGTCAAATTCAAATTTAGCCAAAAGCCCAAAAAAAAAAAAAAAAAAAAGC